>LXGT01000079.1:0-102234 GCA_001640655.1 Endoconidiophora laricicola | reverse complement strand
GGGGGGGGGGGGGGGGGGTAGTCCCGAAGATATACAGGGAAGATTTTATTTTAAAAGAGAAAGAAGATAGAAGAAGAAAAAAGCACCGGCCAACGAGCAACGAACGACTAGAGCCTCAGCTATGCAAACATTCAGCTTCCACAATGGGAAGTCCCAGAGAGTTTCTATGAGGCAAGATTAATTGTGTTTCTGTCAGCGAGCTCGTGGGGGAGACAAGTAAAGAAGGCAACAAGAAAGAGATATCAGTCTAGCAATAGTGAATAATAGAAGCCCGGGATGCAGTAGGACTCGGCGTACGCCGACAGTGGAGGGGGGAGCAGTAGAGTGTCCCAACCGGGCAGGGGCAGGACTTTCCTTATTTGACTTTGTCACGAGCTGAGGAAGTGAAAAAGTTGATGACGATTGAAGAAATAAGAGAAAAACAAGGATAGAAAAATAGAGCAAATAGTCAGCAAAGGAGCGGCCGCTCGTTGTGTGTTTTGGGTTCTTGTTTAGGTCCTTGCAAGGAGGACAGCCCGGCAAATACCCTAACGCTTATGTTGATGCTTTACCTCACTCTACTCTAGATCGTGAGGCTATTTTTTTTTCTCTTGCTCAGAAACTCTAATCAGTAGTTTGTGGCGTAGGTTTGTGGCGCTCCTGCTATAGATTTCGGAAATTTTTAGGCTAAGAGGATGAAAGTAAGTTAAAAGGGAAGCTAAGCTACAGATAGATTAGCCTTCGATTGCAATAAGATATGCGGAGCCATTCAAGTCCAATCTTGCGTGAGATACAAGAGCGTCTATTGGATGAAAGCCTCTCAAACAAAGATCAAGAAAAGAGAGAAGAGATGATGCTAGTGAAGTTTGACGACTTGCTGCTACAACATGGTGAGAGCACATATTTCTACGCCATTGAAGAATAGACAACTGTAGTAACTTCCGAAGTCTCCCTTGAATGGCGACAAATGAGAGAATAGAGTGTTCCTCGTCAAAGGAGAGAAGGAAGAAAAGAAAAGAAAAACCCATCCTTTGCCAAGAGCTCAGATGTCACCCTTTCTTTCTTGGTTTCGTTTGTTCCGACAACCATAAAGTACTTATCTTTCCCAGAGACCTCGACTAAGCTTTAAGTTTGCCCGTCTCAGACTGTCACATAGCAGTGCTTATCTTCACCTATCTATCTATCATGTGGTATGGAGTCTTGATCATCAAACATTGGCGCATTATTTTCGTTGTCTTATAGGGTTAATGTACCATTCTAGACCCTAAAATTATATTGACGTTCATTTATACTTCAGGTATACTCTGAAAGCTATTTTAAATAGGTTCTTCCAATAGCGAAGCCCTTTTATCTATATCTAACACAGAACAACATCGCTTCTACGCTTGGCTAATGCTAATCTATCATGCAACATTCCATGCTGGCTATGTTCTATCTTGACCGTTCTAGTTTAACAAAACACGCTTATGTGACTGTGGCTGACCTGCACGTTCATCCTTCCTGTCGACCTTGCTGCAACCCCTTCGCAATCCAATTGATCTGGCACGCCATCGCTACGTCTGTCTAGCCTTTTGGATACCTCTTCCTATCCGCTGGACCAGAAGTGTCAGCGCTTTAGCGAGGTGATCAGTCACGCTATCAAACATGCGAATTCCTACTGCGCGGAAATATATGGTATGACTGTAGTGCGCGTAATATAGCATTTGTAAATCAATATGCGAGTTTCAGTTCTGCTTAGAGTTTGGAATTCCAGAAGAAATGCTAGAAACAATAGTTCTGTCAGCCACCGTATAGTTACTGATAAAACAACTGCATTGGCTCGATCTAGCCATATATGAAGCGGCCTTGTCGACGACTGTCAGAAAGCTAGATTACGTGATTTCAAAGCTTGCCTGTTCAATGAATTTTGGCGCCAGGGAGGAAGGAGAGCTTTCTGGTGCTGCTTGCTTGCTTATAAATCAAATCTAGTCCAGCCTCCGGAAAGTTTACATAGTACCGGCCACATTTTTCTCACGTTTAGTTGACCTCTGCAGTAAGCTCCATTTGCGATCACACAGTAACAACTAATATTCTTTAATTTTTTTTTGATAATGATATGTAATGTTGATGTTGGGTTGACTTTGTAATGTTATCCTACCTACACCTTGGGATGAAATAGACCAGTACTATCAACCTCGTACATAAACGCAACGCAAACCTATTTCTCGGCATTTTTCGTGTAGGTTGTCAAATCCGATCTTCGCGGCTTGATCTTCAGAGACGCTGCTTTCCCCCGTAGAATCTTGGTCGCAAGTCGTCGAAATATATCTTTACGAGGCTTGGGTGTATCGGATTTTATGTAGCTTGCCGAATCTACAGTCCGGCCACTTTGAAGCCTGGAAGATGATTTGTCGTCACTGGCCAATATATTTCCACGGAGATCATTGTGGCCCGTGAATTTGCTGGTATGTATACCGTCCGCGATAGCAGTTGTCATGGAGTCGAGTCCTAGGTTTAGAGTGCTTGGACTTTCTTCTAGCTCCATCTCAAATAACCCGTGATTTCGCTCGTATGTATCCTTATCGTGTGGAACACAGGCTAGAACACGGAAATCGATTGGCCTTTCCCAAGGCGTAAAGTCCACATACTCTCGCATTGCCTTCTAGGCAGGTGGCAAGTCATGGGGCCATGGCCCTGGTTGGGGTTTCCGGCGGGACCAGGTGAGAAGCTGGTCTTTATAGACATGGAGCAATCCATACAGACTTGCACAGCGAAATACGTTCGTATCTTCATAAGACCAGCCTGTGGAATCATCTGATACAACTTCATAGAAGCTGAGTCCGTCTGCAATAGAGACTGGCTCTAATTTCTCTTTTTGGCGTTTCGACCAGTCACAAAGAAAAGGACCATTCTTAGACCGAATAGTGAAGTCAACGAGATAAACAATTTCAACCAGTGGGAAATGCCCAGGTATCCAATAGAGGCTAGTATGCCGAGGCATGACTTCTTGCATAGCCCAAGGGTCACACAACGACGGAGAATATGGCAGTGCTATCCTGCGAACACTGGCAAACTCTGGGAAGATCGAAGCAATGAAGAAGTCATCTAGTCGCACATGGGGAACACTGGATGGTGACAGAGCTGTTAACTGGATGTGTTTGACATTCTTCGGATATGGCGTTACCTCTGCTGATGCTTTGGTTTCTTTTTTAGCACACTTAAAATGACGATTTGGCCGTTGTATATCCTCAGCTATAGCGAGCTGGAAAAAGAAGATATCAGATAGGGCGTTTATGTAGAAGCCAGCCCGCCCACTTGTCTCCTGTCTTGAAAAGAAGTGGACATGGTCAGGCCGCATCCGAGTGGTCTTTCTATGACTCGTCGTACTATTGAGAACCCGATACATTGACGGGTTGGTCGACTTCAAAAAGCCCGAACATCGATGTCCAGGAAGTGTTCGCGGAGCAAGCAGTTTGAACGCGGGACCGTATTCGTGGCTCGGCACCAATCCATCCCAGGCCGGCCTATAGATATCGAAAGGTGAAACGGTATGTATCGAAAACATATGCATTGGTGAGTAGGATGTCCATTTGGTCCCGCTAAGCCATGAAGGCGGTAATTGATGTTTGCGTAGTTTTGTCATTTTGGTGTGACGTGATGCTTTCAGATATGTCTGCGTATGATTTTCTACCAGTGCTACAATATATAAGTCAATGTTGGACATAAGATCTGATAAAGGCGTGTCATAAGCTTGAATTCAATGACAACTAAGTAAAGCGTCTGGTTGTCGATCTTACCGTGCATATGGAGGACGACGATGTTATAGTCAATAACGAGCTGCCAATGGCGATGTGATAAGGATTAAATATAGAGAAAATCAAGACTTCTTAGCTATAGAAAAAGGTGAATGTAAACAAAGACTAAGAAGCAACTACTTCATTCATACTGAATGGTGGATCCATTCAATGGCTAGACGAACGGAAGAAGCCGTCTTTCGGACAAAACATTTAGCAACTCCCGAACATGGAATTTAAGATCATACATAGGGAGATATGTTAGTAACGATGTTTTATTGATAGAAACAGCCTTGATGATGGTGACAATCTTGCAAGTGAATGGGTTGTTGGGCAACACTCATAGAGGTTTCATAACTTAGGATAGCAGTGATAACTGCTATCCACAAGAGACAATGCTACTAAGTGATGCCCTCCCCCCCCAAACTAGAAAATAAAAGTCATGCAGGCAACCAGATGTTCTGAGTCTATTTACACATAGGATAGTATAACGAATCAAACACGACTCTAAAAACAGTGATATAAACACAGGCCAGTCATTATACAGAAATATGGAGAAAAGAGGCAGGAAATGCGCCAGAAGATGAACCAGGATGGCGAGGATATAGAAGATGGTGCAATAAGAGGCAAGTTGAGAAATAATAAACAAGAAATGAAGAAGTGTAAACTCCAATAGGACCCAAAACCAGAGTGATATGTGATGAAAAGGAGAAAAAAAAAGACGGCGAGAAAAAAAGGTAAGACCAAATGAGCGTACGAAGAAAAAGAACCAAGACATACGACAACGCCAGATATCAGGACGCCGTGGTATAAGCGTCTAGTAAAGAAAAAAAATCCCAGAAGAAAAAGAAAGCAATAAACACAAAGACAAGCCCAGTCATGAGAAGCAGGCCGAATACATCAACATCCGAGAACACATGAGAACGTACTCTGCCCGAACTTTTTTTTGGAGAAACCCGCATCGAACTCCAGATTAGAGCGATACGGAAAAAGAAAAAAAGGCGTTGGTTTACAAGATCAGAGCCTTCAGGTTACGCTGAATTATCATATCCTGGACAGACGTCATGGTGATCTTCAGTAGGTTCGTGTCAGTGGCGTTAGTGAAGTGGCCGTAGATCTCCTTCTCGGTATTTCTGTTGAGCGCACGGAACTTGTCAAGAAAGTACTTGCTAGCCTGGCGCCAGTCCTCCGGTGGACCCTGGTAATCGGTAAAGCCGTGATCGTGCAATGGGCTAACGATGAGCTTGTCACGGAACAGATCCATCTTGTTCAGGAATAGAATCAACGCACTTTTGGTGAACCAGTGCGAATTCGCCACGGATTCCCAAAGCATGAGGGCTTCGTTCATTTGATTCTAACGATATATTAGCTAGTTGCCATGAGATTATGAGAGAATATAAAAACTTACGCCATCCTTATCTTCCACCAGGCACTGATCGTATCCACTTATAGCAACAAGGAACAGCAAGCAGTTAACGTTCTCGAAGCAGTGAATCCACTTCTTACGCTCGGAGCGTTGGCCACCAACATCAAACATGCGGTAAGATAGTTGGCCAAGGTCGAATAGAGTTTCTGTGATACCGGTCGTCCGTAGACGAGCACGCAGAAGATCCTGATCGTTAGGCATGAATTCGGGGGCCCACACGCGATCAATCTCTTCTATGAAGCTATTAGAAGACAGATGTTAGCAGCTTACTCGTAATACTAGCGTGACTGATACACATGATATACGTACTAAGACAAATTGTCGTGTAGCGCAAACTCGTTTCCCTTGGACATGGCTTGGCGCACACCACGATCTCTCCATAGGGACTTGATAGGCTCAAGGTAGTCTTGAGGGAACATATCGGTCGAGCCGATCTCGTAATCAACCAAAATATGGGCCATGTTTTTCTACTAATTGTTAGTATTAAGGCTAGACAGCCTGGATCCTGTCGGTGGCAAAAATAACAATCGGGGGAGAGCGTACCTCGTTCTCCGGGAATTGGAATGGAATGTCTAATTCTTGCATGGCACCGTAAATTACACGATATGAGTGGATGACATTGGTGAAAATAACCGGTTTCCATTCTAGCTTCTCGTGGTTACTGAAGCCTTGTGCGTAGATAAGCTTCATCTGCTTCAGGACAGTAGACTTTCCTGATTCACCGGCACCTATAGAGAAACGTATTAGCAAGGCGTTTAGTTCGTGGTGGTGATGGTGGTGCTTCTCTGCATGCCAGCAAGGCTGTGTGCATATTGGTTTGGTTTACCAAGACTTACCTAACAGTAGCAGTTTGACTTCTCTTTCCAATCTCTTCTCGTCGGCGCGAATAAGCTTGTCAATGTTGCGGGACTGAGCGGCACCGCCGTCGTCACTCTTCCGGCTTCCGAAACACATAAAGGGCATTTAGGGAGTGTGTGTACGTAGATGTGTGTGTGTGTGTTATATGCCTTGACAGGGCGTCGGATGGACCGTCGGATAGTTTTAGAGAATGCTGAAATCGGAGGTAAGAATTTAAAGCGTTCAGTCGTCGAATTAAAAGAATCGTTGAAGGCTTTCAGTTGTCAAAAAAAAATCGTATTTCAAAGGAAGGAAAAACAACCAGAAAGAAAAGGAATAAGGGAAGACAGCTAGAAGAAACGAAGGACAGCCAAGGGAGAATATGATCGGTGTGGTTTATTGGAAGCGAGGACTGAATTCTTCGCTTTTCTGTGGTATTTTCGTCGGCTAGAGGGAGATTGGGCTGTCTTTATGGTTGGCTTTACGCCCTAGTTTGAAGTTTTGTGGCTTGAAAGGTACCAGACTGAGAAACCCGATACGTGTAGCAAAATGCACCCTATGCGAAATGCCTAGGGTGGCTTATATACGATTGAATAGATGACGATAATGTATAGTGAGGTCGAAGTAGCAAAGAGACTACGAAGAAGAGCTGAAGTCTGTGTATGTATATAATAGTAGTAATAGATGAATAAGTAGAAATACTAGTGGGAAAAGAAGGCGGGATATGGGGTGTATATCAAGGCTGAAGTTGTAGCGAGAAACAAACAGATCAGTTGATGGGTGGACTGTAGTCGCGGTGCATGATGGGAAGGCCGTCCTTTATAACTGCCGCGCCGTAGAGAATAAGTTGTTGTGGTGGTTGTATTAGTATTAGTAGTAAGAGTAAATAAGTTAGTCTGGGTCCCGCTTGATCTTTGTTCTTGGGGAGGGGGGGGGTATGTGATGAGAATGGGCCTTGTCTGTATTTGGGTAGAGAGAACCAGGGTCACCTTCCGGCTCAAGGGTCTAGCTTTTTCTTTTTATTATTTCCTTTTCAAAAGTTGTTTCGGTTTATTCAAGATAATTTATTATGTAGGTACTGCCAATTCCATCTATCCTCGTGGTCAAGGATAGTGATGGGGCCCTCTCCGAATGCGACACACTACATGAAATTAATACAGGCTGTTCGCAGAAGGAATAATAGAGGCAGAGAAAGAAAGAAAGAAAGAAAGAAAAAAAAAGAGAGAGATATAAGGCCAGGAGCCTCTACATGGACCATAGGTTGATACATCAGTAGAATTCGAAAACAAAACACAAGTTGTCAAGATCAACACGATAGACAATAAGATCATCAGGGCTCTTACCCCAAATTCAAAGGAGGACGGATGAAAAGCACAAGAGGGCTATCCTGGGGAAAAACCATGGTCCTAACCCACTAGAAACCTAGACTAAGCAAAGTGCATATACAGCACCGCATAGCGAAGATCGTGTGTCTCAGAGGGGCGTGCTACAAAATAACCAAGTGACAAAAGCCGACTAAGTTGGCTAGTGCCGCTTCTGTCGAACTCTCGATCTGTGTCTATTATATACTATTTTTGCCTCAAATATCTTGTCTTAGTATTATAGCTTTCAAGTCAGCATCACTAGTGGCGCTACAAAACGGCGAGATAGTCTGCCCTGTCGCTAAGTCCGGCGATATCCAGTCTACCATCAAGATTTCTAGTCATCCTGTAGAGAATCCCGAGCGGCAACATACTTTCGAAGGAAATATATATCGTATCTTGCGTCTACTAATAATTATTATCTATCACACACATGATATATTCGGCATTAAACATATTGCATTAGTATATAAAGGAAAGAAAAAAAAAAGGAGATAGGAGACATAGCCAGGCAAAATACAATTATTTGAATTTTAAGAAATATACACACCCCAGACAAGACGCTAGACTCCACTCTACAAGTAAACCAGACACTTGAATCACCACCAAACCAATACTCAGTTGGGGGGGAAGCCAAGGCAAAATTTCGAGGCCTGGACTGAGAGGAATCAAGAATATACGAAATCGGCGCCAGTGTGGGCCTGTAGAATACTGTAGTGATTTTTCTGACTAGTGCTAGTGGAGAGAGAAGGACGAACCAGAGAAATGGTGAGAGATACAGGGTTCCAGGCCGCTTTTCAACAGGGCCCTCGACATCTCAGTGTCGACTTGATTCTAAGAGTAGCATTTTATAGGCCATTTTAATCATTTATCTCCCGCTTAGAAATCCTCTAGTTATCCTGATCATACATAGCAATGCCGTTTCGTAAAGTTTAAGGGGAAAGAAGAACGTCGATCACAAACAGGACACCGCCGAAGTAACATGGCAGCAGTCAGGGGAATATGCCAATACTGATGAATACAATAGAATCTTTGAATGAATAAGACCGGACAAAGAATTCCATGTACAGACCTAGAGCTATTCTATTCCGCATTGTGGTTTCCTTGGCATAGGACACGATCACTTCAAGTGAATGTGAAAAACGACTACGGAGAGATAGATATGCAACATAATACGAATTAGAAATGGACGATCCAGATACAAACGGCCCTGAATCAAGACATATCTCATGTTGCAGATTGCCCATAACAGAGGGGGGGGAGGAAGTACAATCAATTAGGCGGTAGCGACCCAAGAAACGAGACCCATAATCCCGTAATATTAGCGGTCTATCTATTCTATCTACTGACTTGCATGTATTCAATGGGGTGGGCCACAAGATCAAAAATTGTGGGCGTGGACTCGAACTTGGGGAGAAAACAATATGATTACGGCTATTCGAGCACAGCAAGAGAGCAAGAGAGAGCCGAGAGGGAACCAAGTATGTTGATGGTTCTGACGATAGCTGACTTGGGACACACAGAGAGAGATTCAGGACCAAACACCATATCTAGGTCAAGTCTGAATCGGGCTGTCGTTAGGTGGTTGCAACTATACTCTCCAGCTCCTTGTTATGACGGTTAATTCCTATATTATGTATACACGAAGCTTTCTGTGATACTTCTATCAGTAGCATTTGAGCAAGTATAAGTATTGTAAAGCAAGCCTGTTTCTTTGGAAACGCTCAGTACTGACACAATGTCTTTGTATAACGCTTTGAGATAAAAAAATTTTTTAAAAAAAATAAGCTATAAACTGAGGCAATTAGTTATGAAATACAAAGAGGCAAATAAACGGCACGACTGGAACAGCTGATACAATATATTACTTCTTATTTCAATGCATGGCTCCGGCACAATAGGAAGAATAATAATACTCAATGCAATGCTGTAACTTGGGTGTATGTAGTTTAGTAGTATTTGTTCTTCATCTGTAGTTTCTATGGTTCATTCCTTCTATGCTTCTTCTGCTTCACAAATCATCCCAATCAACAATTCAGACATCGCCCAGTTAAGTAGGTGAGGCAGGTAGGAAGAAAAAAGCAGAGCATAAACAAGACACGAATCACACCAGACTCGGAATCCGGGTTAGTCAGCCATAACATAGCAGAAATTGCAACAAATGCAGTGAACAGCTAAGTCGAGTCCAGATACTTCACTCAACCCATGGCCAGCATCGTATCGTATTCTGTTATTAGCTTAGGTTCTTTGGCTCTCGATATTCCATTTCATCGCTGTGCAGGGGGAAAATGCTTAAAGCGGACTTGAACTAACGTACTACTACTAGTACTCGCTTCTTTCACTGTCGTTATCTAAACATGTTTTTCTATCCTATTGCCAATTGATCTAGCGGGGATCTTTGTTTGCCAAGTCATTGTTACTCTCTTATACCAAAGTTCAAGTCGAGAGGATAATAAGCCCTTTCCCTTGGATCCATCAGCTGCAAAACAAGTGAAACACAGCATAGCAAGGGTCGACATGATATGGACAGAGAGCTACGCCACTACTCTGTTGCACAATCATTCTAGCGGGCAAGATAATAGTCACAATACTAATACAAGCTATGCTTGGAAAGCCAAACTTAGCTAAAGTTACTAATGGAAAGAGAAAAAGAAGTATCACTAACTTCGTCATCTAGAGCCACCACCAACTCCCAATGGCCACTACGCGCGTGGTGGTGGATGCATATCTCGTAATGCAAACATGGTTCTATGTCACCCTCTCAGCCCGAGCAGCAGAGAGTAGCAACGACATGTGCATTGCCTTATTGGCCTAGTTTCTTGACTGTAGTATCAGTAGTTCTAATACGTTTTTTTTTTCCGCCGAGCCACATACGCTTACAAAGTCACACTTAATCCTTCATTCTCGTAGGTATACCATCGCCATCCGACACAGTATTGCTCTATGACACTACACCACGCACTTGTCTCCTGATTACCTATATTGCATCGTTAAAAAAGTGTTGAGGACAGTTTGCCTGTGTCACTACTGCGTCTTGGGGGATAGCACGGCTTATGATCCTTCTCTTCTTGATAGAAATCTGATCATCGCCAACAGTCCACAATTCTGTCACGTTGTCAAGATCCGAGCACAGGATTTAACTCCTCCCTTTTACTGTTCCTTTCAAATTCAAAGGGACCTCCGTATGCTCTAACATTTGCTAAACATTTACTAGTTAGTATTTAACTGAAATACTTGACTAATATCTTGTTATGTTTGTTATGTAATAGAACATGCATGGTCTTATGCAGAATGGTAATACACTTTTGACTCAGTTTGGTCCATTAGATGATCCAAGAATGCCCACAGCTAAGTTCGCTTTAAGCCTTATCGGCTTCCTATTTAGCCTCAGCTTTACAAAACTAGCCTAGCTTCCGTGATTATTCAAGCTCATTCAGCTAGTAGATCCCGTATTGTGTTCTCTTTCCTACACGTTAAAAACTACCCAAGTACTACCAATGTCAGCTGAAAAATGCTACCTATCTTGAAAGATCCATATTGTCGTACCAACAATACCTTAGCGATGAGGCTTAATACAAGCTGCAGCTACTCGTGGCACCCAGTTTCAAGTCATCCTGCTAGTCTCATCACTGGCTAGCCAGCGGAGTCTTCTAGCACCAATAGCGGTAGTCAATCAATCATCACAGCCTGTCATGTAAATACTCTCTGGTATTTACAGTCTCTCTAACTCGTACTACAACTACTACTAGTTCAATAAAGGCTTCATATAGAACATATGACTCACTTAGACTTTTGATACCAGTACCGATACCAGGCAACAGTATACTTTTCGTCTTATTTAGTAGTATAGCACAGCTTCTCTGTCAGTGAAAAGGGTGTAAATATTGTTGGAGGGTTTAATCCTCACATCACATTAACAATCACATCAAATCACAACCATAGTTGAAATTCCGCCCTTCTAGCCACGTTCAAGAAGATTGACTTTTGCCGGCTATCTATTAATAATCCTCCGGGCTTTCCTACTGAAATTAGAACAATATTCGCAAAAGATAAAAGTCTGAAAAGGTACAATGCAGGATACCGGCAAGCAAGCAACAACTATACCACATCTTATCTGTTTCTTTTTCTTTCAGAGTACCAGTCATTGAGCGATAAATTATTCAATACACGCAGCCTTCAGCTTATTATGTATATATGCCGCTATAGCCGTAAATTAAGCACTGTCGTGGGCATTGACACAGCATAGACCACCTATAGCTCAAGATATAGTTCATAATACTAGTATACGAACACTACTATTAAGAATAAAAAATTGCCAGAAATACATGGGAACAATGAACAGAAAACAAGAACTGTTTCCAAATAAATCCGTTTCGCTTGATCGGTGAATGCCGCACGTCAACCTATCAAGTTACGCAGGTTTACAGCTAGGAGAATTTTGTCCAAGTTTTTACCCGTCCCCCCTAGTTAAAGCCTCTAGCTTGCTCTTTGATGTTTTTTTTTAGAAAAAAAAACTTATTTGAAAGAAAAACCTCATTACTCGGTCACATGTGAACTATGACGAGACTATTTGATGTTTCTTTACTTGTCCTGTTAACTCGCTACGTGAGTAAAGAAAACGGGTAAGCTTATGACCCGAGTTTGGCATTTTTGACAGCTTACTTCCCTGTTATGACATACTCTTGCTTGTCTACATCACTTAAATTCTTTCGCCAGCGAACGGACATTCCATATCTCGATATATTCAGTGACAACCACCAATTCTATTATGTACCAGTCTTGTTCTGATACTAATAGAAACTACAGTAAGGAATAGACAAGAAGATATGCCAGATAAATATAAAGAACAAAGAATAGATAGCGCCCACCTTTTTACAAGCTAATCTTCTTCTGCCTGTGATGAATCCAGAACAGTTATAGCCATACCTGTTCCAAGCAAAAGGGAAGGAATACTGGGGAACTATTAAAAGACGTCTTTCTCGTCGGGGTTCCGTTCTTTCAAGATTCTACCTACTAGTTAGTTAATAGTTCTGTATTATCTAGCTCTTACACCAATATATATGACTACGGAAGCAACTTATTTTATCTAACACATCGAGTAATATACTAGGGTTAGGGTACTCATCTTACACAGTATCAAGTACTTAATCTCGCGTGCTGTAATCATCTGTTCATAGAGGCAAAAGGTCTTTGTTTGTCTGCACGTTGCTACGAGGAAGACGATAAGAACAGACTGAAGGGTGTGCCTAATGCGGGCACCGCTGCGTTTTTCTTCTTTTCTTGAAAGTTGAAAAACCCCAAGTTACAGGGTGGGTCATCAAGGCTAACGCAACGCATTGTCACAAATGCTCGTGGCACACAAGGTAGTTATGATAGTTAGTTGCTTCTCCTTGAACAAACGAAGCAAGTACTAGTAATGAGTTGACAGCCTAGAAAAGCTACGGAAAGAGAAAGAGAAAAAAGAAAAAAAAATTTACTATGCCAACTTACCCTTAGTGACTGAACAGACAGGTTGCTTCTGGGCTTGGAGTTATTCCTTCGGCATTAAACTAAGTAATACCTTCTCATACAGCTGGCCTAGCAATTAGTAGAACAAACCATATAGCTATGGGTTACACATTGCAATCTTCAGTTTCTTTTGCCATTTGCAATATTTCCCAACCTCAAAGAAACCTCAAAATTAATAATGGAATTTCGAAGCTCAAGAATCTGCTAGTGGAACTTATAATCGAACAATAGAAGCCACAAAAGCCCAAGGCCATCATCATCCCGAAATTGTGACGGCAAAAGTAACACCATTTTTATACGACCGACAATATGTACAATGGGCCCCACCTTCCATTGGTGGCCTTTCTCTTTCAACACGGGAAAAGAAAATATATAGAACAAAAAAAAATAAAACAACGCCTCGGCGTCGGGACTCAACTTTGCGGATAGAAGCTCTTATAGAATACGGGATATCCTAGAGTAGAGATTACCTGTACAGTAGAGCTAGAAAGCGGCCGCATATATTGCTTATGGCCAGGAGAAGTAAGGGCAGTAGCAAGTATTTGCGTCCTAGTTAGTCTTTCTCCTGGAAACAATGGCGATCGTCACCTTACCAGCGGAAAATAGTCTATACCCTGCCTGATTTATCTCTCTGTTCTATTACTCACCCTAGGAACTTCAGGTTACCCCCCCTATATATTTCCTACCTGTAATTAAGACTTGACAACCGTCGATTATTGAACCTGTCAAGAACACGACAAGAACGAAGAAGACCTGTCCATCCATGCCGGTTCCAAGTGGTAGGGAGTGGCCAAACAGGGCTACTCAAAATCAAGGGGATATTCGCGGCCCCGGATAAGTCGATAGAAACCCTGTATTGTGCACATCAATTTCCGTTACTAGGGTTATCATCTGGCGAGATAGCCCAGTACGGACATGGACAGACATGGAATCTGTCTTGGAATATGGCAGGCGATCCTTCGTAGCGGGAACAACATAATTGACTACTTTTATATTTTCATGTTTCTCTTTTGAGAGGTGAGGTTTTAGCGTGATACCTTCACTAGGAACAAAAGGAAGCCTTTCAGGACATAGAAGTCGGGCAAGGGAATTTTGGGTAGACAGACTTACAGTTCCATTACGAACACCAGTAACCAAAATTTTACCTTAGTGTTGGGACATGAATTAAGGAAAAAGGCCGGGTAGATACCCTTGCAATAATAATTATACGATAGTATGGGTGTATTCTTACTTCTTATTGTAGCATGATAAGCCATTTTGAAGCTGAAGATACAACGTTGGTGATGAAGGAGATGTTCTACATAACAAAATGAAGAGTTATTTTTTTTTCGGGTACTTATGGTCTTGGCAATAATGTTTTGTTATTTGTATGCGTTATAAAGTGTATGCTGCCATTTCAGTATATCATATATCATTCTTAAATTTCAACTTCTTTGCCGGGGAAGCAACACGAGAGACTAGGATGTAGGTACAAATATCACGAAGGATGAATGTGAAAACAAAATCTATTATTAAAAAAAAAAATCCAACATAGATTTTCTACTAAGCAAGTCCCCCCCCCTTGAAAAGAATGACATTTGACAGAGTAAGCAGGACCGCGTGTCTGAAGCGCCTCGATGCCTAGGATACGGTTGCCACCACAAGCATTGGAGCCTTTCTCTTGCTCTATTTGATCTTATTCCCTTCTCTTATATGTGCCCAAATTGTGAGTATCCTGTCCTTGTCCAAAATTGTGTCTGCCACGCTTTGCCATGCATTGAAAAACAGGGCCTTTGCCATGTTTCCAGCAATCTATACCTAGTCTTGGCGTATTTATTTTACCAGGTATCTTGCGTCCAGATTTTTTTTTCGCCCTTTCTTCTACGGATGCAACGGATACAGCCTTCTTGCCTCGCACGCGTGCTGGACCAATGATGTAACGCTATCCTAGACTCGATTTGTAAGTTTCGGAAACCTCCCCCATGGGCAAGAATTCTGGGTGTGACAACATACCTGTATTTATGACTAGTAAGGCATTATGTAAGCTAGTTTTGCTGTTGCTACCAGATTATAGAAATATCCATACATGTTTGGTACGTTTTGCAGTAAAATGCCTTCAGTACACTTTAGGGAATAGGCGTGGGTGCTCGGGTCAATACGTACTTTGGAACTATGACCTTAGACTGCTATATGGGGATTACCGGGCCCTTTAGAGCCAACGCACGTTCGATATCTACTTCGAGAACGAAAATTTACAACGAACACACTAAGTTCGCTTGTTAACTTGGAGGTGGCCCGTCCTGGCTCAACCAGTTTTCTTTCATATAGAAAAGACACCAGCGATGCATTATTTGAGGGCACATTATGTACTTGTTATGTTTGTCAGGTACTGATATACCACCCACTATAGTTTCTCAGGTGCATATAGTCACGATCACAAACACACACGTGCTTGCTTGCATAAAGAACTCGATACACTAACATCAGTTGCATGCGCCAGTTGCAACATACTCACGCTACATCGACTCAGATTGCGTTGGTACAATGGCCAACCAGCGGTACCAGAGGTGGCTATACAACTCCATGGAAGAATATGATGTCTAATTTATTGATATGCTAGCATGAAAGTTAAATTGACCAACGGCGTTACTCGGCACATATCTCCGTGATGGAAGCTTGTGCTGTTTTTTTCTTTTTCTTTTTTGCATACAAGAACAAGTCTACTGTGTATCGATTATTCCATATTATTAGCACGCCATGCCGCAACTTAACTCATAGCCTAGTAGTACGAGTAGTCCGCACTTATTATTTCCTCAACAGGCAGTTGTCGTCCCACATATACAGGCACAACATACTGTAAGCTTGTATCTTGAGCTCGGCACAAGGCATCAAACAAAATTACTAGTCTCAGTAATTTGGAAATGGTGCTGGATACGCCAAGCTACTGACCGTTTTAAGACTCTTAGAAGTCACGTAAACTACAGAACCTTACATTCCCTGACCCTAGCACCACTTGCTGTCAAACGTACTCACTCCCCCCTCCCTTATGAAGATATGAAAAGGATCCTATTCCAAACGGCCATGGCACTTTCTTGAAACAAACATCAACCGCGGCTTCGACGCCCAGAATGGCAAAATGTCAGAAAACGGACAAGCCCAGTAATCATTTTTATGCCGTGGATTTCATAGCTCATTAGCACTAAGGCGGGCATTTATCTTCTTCCCAGTACATACTACTAAAGAAACCAGACGCTACTATCGTACTTGCTCTATAACTGAAACTGGCCTGGCGTTACGTCCAGTAAATGACCATGCCATAGTGACAGGGTCCTTTGAGCATGATGTTATGTGCATGTTGTATAATATCCTAGATAGTTGCAGCTGCAACTAGCTATCTTCGCCTGGTTAATTAAGTCGGTCCCGTTCATCAGAGTCTTTTTTTTTCTACTGAATTCGTTCTTCTTTCTTGCCATCTCAAGCCCTATTGGTTATACATTAGTAACTTCTTTACCAATCCCTTCCCTTCTCATCCTGCTACATAACCCCTCCTCCTCCTCCCCAAGTGAAGATAGCAATCCTCCTTGCTGTCCTGTATAATTTTAGTTTGCGGGAGGAAGCAACGTATATCATGTCACCCCTGGAAGAAATTTGCCTACAAGACATGACCTTGCGATGTACAAGGAGTATCCCTTCTCAAAGTTTCAATATCAAAAATTCAACTGCCTTCATCTTTTCCTCGCTTTATTCAATCATGTTTATCCGGCTTCTTTGCCACAGACTTCCGGTGTAATTGTACCATGATGATATAAATGATATTAAAATTATCCCGCTTTACTCCTGCCTAAGTTATACATACCCATGTTGAGAAGGTAAGATGGGATATTCAAAAAAATCTTCCAGGATATGCCGTGATAGGTGGCGGACGGCCTCCCCTTCAAGGTTGGAAAACTTGCTGTTATAGTTACACTCTAGGAACATGTTTTTTTTCTTAACTATGCTACAGTTTAATGGTATTGAAGCTGACATCTCCTGGTATATATTATTTAGATAGAAATTGGGGGGAGGGGGTTATTTCTTTTCATGCTACAAATTCATACTAAAACTCAATCAAGAAAGTTTCCTTTCTTGATTGATGAAGGTAAGATGGCACAACAAAAGAACCTAGTAAGAAACTAGGATCGCAAGAAACAATATGTAGATTTTACGGGAACAAGTGATTATCATTATTATACATCAAGTAGTGGCAACAGTGTGATATTAGTGCTTACGCATAGAGGCATGATTATTCGTATAGAAGATGTCGGATGGTATGATTGGTTATTGTATGACATAACGAGTCATCAATGGATACTAAGTAATATATGCGGCATGATACTAGCAACCGAGGTGGTATCAATCATATACTTCTGCTTGATTCAGGGGCACTCGAAAGATCACACTGTTAACTTTTGCACAAGTTCCTGAGTTTGCTCTATGCATTTTACTAATATTAGACATAAATTTCGCACTTTTCTAGCACACGGACGTTAGGGGGCTTACTCGTACATATTTTGCATTCAATTCTGGCATTCATATCAACTATGGCAAAATAGAAAGCGTATATACTGCTAAAACATATACTACACTTAGCAATAAAAAAATAGTGGATATAGATCACGTGGGAGGTCACGCGATTAAAATTAATACTCTGTTAAATCCTATTTCATATGTGAACGCCTTGGCTCCTGGGCTAAAGATGGCATTATGGTCCTACTTTTAACAAAGCACGCTAGGCGATATGCGTAGATATGCTCGTGAGTTCCGTTCTTATGCTGACGATAATGATGTACATTACCTGTGCTAGGAGGGACCAAACTATGCACTTGACACGGATTCCGTTACCAGTGTTGGTATATATAATATCTGCCTATCTAGGGGGGAAGCGATGGTTGATGCTACGCCAGAATGTGGACAGGAGCACTTAGCCTTGCCTCATGGTCAGTCACTAACCATGGCACTAAAGTTCGCTTCGCTGTCATCACAGGCCAGGCTACCTCTAATCTCCTTGTATGCTCATCCCATTGCATACTTTGCATAGTGGTATAGTATGTTTGCAGTCATGGTCTTTGCACAGCTGATGATTGTGCCCATGTTTGTTAAGTGTAATAACTAATAACTTTTGGATGGGTCGAGAGCCACCGCTCCAAAGGCCGCAGTGGTTCTTCTATTCCCGGGATAATCATTGGAAAACAGGACATAATGTGCAGTGATGCAGCGAGCGAGAATACCCATATCCAGCATATAACGTGAATTGTACCATTTTTATGAGTCGGACTAGGAGCAGGCATCATATCGCGTGATACCAGTAGTAATGTAGTCGTTGGTCAAAGTTGGCTGGCCAGCCAGTCAATGTTTTTTTTTTGTGTCCAATCCTACGATACACCATTTAAGGCTCCGTCTCATCTATCCCATTATGTGTGAGTGGAAACCTTGAATAGTAGTAGTATATAAGGACACCGACGGGTATCGATAAGCTAAAATCATGGCAAGGCTGACCACCTCACTCAATCTCGAATCACAGTTTAGTGCAATGTTCCTTCAACTCTTTTGACTGGAAACATGACTTCAGGGCCTTTCCCCTGGTCACACATCCTTAACAAACGAGGGTATGGCATATATCTGTCAGAGGAGAGAAAGACGGGTTTGTGGGTAGGCTAGTATCCCAACTATATTGCCAACTGTAATAGACTCTCCAAAGCTCTCTCTCTCTCTGCTCTAGGCTATTGCCACAGGTCTAGGAAGGCCAACTCGTAAGGATGTCTTGTTTTGTGATCCACCATGACAACCTTGCTTTAAAATATCACTGGTATGCAGCTTCCAGGCTGTCCCTTTGGTTGTTTTTCTTTCGTTCTTTGGTTCCGAGGTTAGGGGGCATTGGATTGGATACTGTGTGTAGTGAACTTTGCTCCCCAAGCTCTTGAAGACTTGCGCCACGACAAGGAAAATCTTGCTTTAAAGTAAGAGAGAGAAGGCGCTGCGGCCGAACCGTTAGACTGGACCTTCAAATGGAGGCATCAATCTTGGACATGCACATTTACCCTAATATCTTCTCGTGTTTACTGCAGACCTCCCAACAGTAACGACAAACAAAAAGGAAAGCTAATACCACCTTGTTTAATTGCCAGTCTATAATTACTTGCTCTTTCTTGTCTTGACGAAAGCCTCCATTCCATAGTATGATCTTGATACTATTGTTGTTATTGTTTTCCGTAACAAGCAGTAGACCCGGTGTTTCCCGTGATTGTTGAATTTTCTGTTTTCGTGTTATTTACTTTCGTTCGGCCTTCGCTGCTTTTGTATGCTGTTCTTCCCCAATCCTTCCATGTCCTTTCTAGCTCGGTTTCCACGATGGGTTGGTTCCCTGATCCCTTCGCTAAGGTCCATTTTGCTGCCCCCTTCCTAGGCACGATCAGGATAATTAGAAATGTTTTATATTCCTATACGCTCTATCCTCTATCCCTATGCCTGTAGCCTTTGTTTTACCCTGCCGATAATTATCTGTCTCCCATCATTTTCCTAACTGGAGTGATGCTCTGAGGCGACAAAGCTAAACTGAAAATGTGTGTCTGTAACCCTATAGCTGTCGTAGCATCGCTGTTGGCATTGACGTTAGTGGCGCTACTGAGCGCGATCGAGATGGTGAATGTTACTTCATAGGCTGTAGTCTAGTCTGTTTAGTGCACGATGACTGCCGAAGCCTTTCCCGGGGCTATGAGCTTTTATAGATGAAGCTAGGGTTGCATTATTTTTTTTTTCTCTGTAGCATACAAAGCTACGCACCTTTTATACACAGGAAATTCCAAAGTACAGGCCTAATTTCCATCTTTACTTGATATTGGTGTTTGGAATATTCAACATGTTCTAGATTATGGTGAGTCTTTCGTCGAATAGCACAGCACTCTTTATAAGTCACTATGTATTGATTTTGTTCCTACGAGTTTCCAGGCATGTTGGGCAAGTAACCATCATACCTAATCTTAGTGACTGAAGTCCATACCAAGAAAAGTGAATAAAAAAAAACTGCCTTGTCCGTGCCTTCAAGCACGAACGAGCAAATGACCTAAAAAAGAGTACTACTTTCTGGCTGATAGTTTGCATCCTTATTCTTATTTTTGAGGCTCGAAAGAACTATTCCCGTACAGCATGCTGTTGATAAATGCTAGCCTCAACGCTCTGGCAGATGCAGCGAACAGATACGACTCCTAGTATAGGACACAGACACGGCCACGACCGATGTCTCATTCTTATTGAAAGGCTGTGCCGGTCTCATACAGAAGGCATACTGATAGCCGTTTTCTTCAATTTCTTGTTGACAATTTCCTTTCGAGAGCAAGCAACAGACATATATCTGGTACATAAAAGCAAGATAATACGCGATGCGATGGTGCAAACTTAGAAGCACAGAGCAGACTGTGGATTCTGTTCCTGCATATAGGAACGTGTGCGATTAGTGCATGTACATGTACGTACTGTTATTCACCCAAAATATGCATCTGAAGATTACCGAAGGTAATTTGGCTACGTATCTGCAAATATACAAAAAGCCATTGTACACTAAGGCTCGTATATTAACAACTAGTCTGTTTGTTCGAGGTATATCAAAGCACACCCTCTCTGGTTTCGAGGCGGAGAAGTCTACTACGGGCCAGCCAGTTGTAGACTTTGATGCGGACTGCCTGGACGTCACGGACTATCCATGGATATCAAACGAGCAGGACTCAACCCTGTACTTGCTAGTCATTGAGGTTTTTTCTTCAGTTCATTCTATGGTTGACTTGTAGTGCTGAAATGATGATGACCCGTTTCGTATCAGGCGGGCATTGCCAAGCGTTAACGTGGAGTGGCATGAACTATCACTGAGTTTTACTGTTTGTTTGATTGTACCGCTCTCCAACCCTATCTTCTTCTTCTTCATTTTCCCCACGCGAAGATGAGAAGAAAAAGAAAAAAAACTGTCTTGATTAGGACATGGACATATATCAGAAACAAAGCCTAGCAGATCATCAAGCCAGTTTTTGCTTTTGCAATGTGATTGGGAACCTGCAGTAGGGTCAAGGGTTTTGAGCAAAGCTTTCTATCGCTCACGGTATATTTTCACTTGCTTGGTAGAAACTAGGCAACCTATCATCACTCTTTCTATCTAAAAAAAAAAAAAAACATTTTCAAAATGCATTACTTGATTAGAAATGAACTATATAACGAGTCTTATATATGCTTGGCATGGTCAGCATAATAAATATGCAAGATATACTTAGTTGGAAGTCTCTGTTCGCCCTATCTTCTGAACATTCACTTTTTTAGGTTAGTCGTGGTACTGGCTTGGAGAGACAGTTTCAGCCGATAGACAACTGCTAGTACTAGCTGTATTGGATAGATGTAAGTATGAGAGCTACTCCCAAATACGCTGAGCTATGCTTGCCATGATAATCAAGGTATCAATAGGCATGTTCGTATCCTTAGATGACTCCATATCAGCTTCCTGTTGTCTCGGTGCAAACAACGCACCATGGCCGTGATTGATACACCATATTCGTGCTGTGTCTTTCTGGGGGGTTGTTATGAGTACACGCAGCAGTGCAACGAACATACTCAGTATTAGTCGAACTAGAATCAGCTGATGCTTTTTTATGCCAGTGTTACAGTACTACAATAACATTTGAAATTCTAAACCTGCATACTGAGACTATCGTCAATTCTTACTTGTATTGTCTTCTCTCATCTGCACGTACCACCAATCTAGACTGCCAATTTTGCTGCAGCACGCCCGCCCATGTTTACAATTCTAAAGAACCTACAGGACATAAGATTGCGTCTGACAAGAGCAAGTTTGCTCCAAGTCTTACGGCGTAAATGACGAGAGAACAAGGCGCGATAACCCAAAAATTCCTGTTTGGGAAATGTAATAGTCATACTGTCCTTGCAAGTTATCATTGCCACGCATACCAAGACTGTTTCTAAGCCGAGCCGCTAGTTTCTTCTAGCATCTTATTCTTAGCGCCTCTTCTAAGCTCAGATCTTGACCTAGCCATTCTCACTACATATGCAAAGCCTTTTCTACTGCTGGACGGTCTACTTGTTGACCACCACTATAGTCAACCATGGTGGTGGTGTTTATGCTATTAGTGTTGGGATAGACTGGAAAGATGAGGTGCTAGTATCTTCTCTATACACGAAATAGGAAATTCTTGCTTGTTTAGCAAGACAGCTGGCAAGACAGTATATATTGTAGCTACACAAATACTTTATGGTCAGGTACCTTAGCATGTGATAGTACTCTTTGGTAGTTAAGCATGTGGCTCAGCGCCAGATAAATCATTTTTATTTTATTTTTTCAATTTCTCGTTTTTATTATCTCTACGGATAGTAGTACTTGTCTGGTAACAAAGGATGATCAATCTAAGAGGAGGGAGCTTTGGCTGAAATCCAAGTCTTGTTCTTTAGGAAAGTTGCTTTTGAGTGTGCTTGAAACCCGGATAATTGGTTGACTGTGTCTTGTAATCCATTTCTAGGGCAACCTTCTTGAGAAGCTTCAATATCGGTCTTGTTGCCAAACTAGGGAAAGAACAGACCTCTGTAAAGCGTAGATACATCATTACTGAGTTTCTGGGCATACATTGAAGACAGGGGGCTAGAGGTTGTCTTGGCCAAGATACAGGCTGAAAACTATAGAGTCTCTGTTTAATTTATATGTCTGAGTATATACGCCAGGATATACTATGATCGGTGTTGACATACATATTATATATGCCTCGTAGCTTGCTTGCTTTCTAGTTGAAAAAAAAAAATTCGAAGTAAACATCAGGTTTGCTTTACATTTTGCCCCCCCCCCCCCCCGTAGCGTGCTTAGATGCCTGCTAGTGACATGACATCTTCGGGATATATTTGAAATAGGGTTGGACTCTAGCAAACCGTTGAATTCTATGTGATAGGTGGTGGGGGTAGGGAGTTGTTGACTTGGCAGGCTAAAACATGTCCTATGCATATCTTTTACCTTCTTAGATGAGCCACTACACCTGCCATCTGGAGAAGGGAATGTCAGGAAACTCGATATCCCGTTTCTTATTTTGTGAGATTTAGAGATTAAAAGCAGTGGCTCTAAGGCGAACAGAGTCGAAAACACACACGACTCTGTTCGTAAGGGGGCCTGTGCCACAGCCGAATATGTCCTGTGATGAGAGAGAGATTTGCGAGTTCTTTGGATCTAGATGCTACTCATTGGTACATTATACGATGCTAACTATGTAATGAAGAGTTGCAGTAGACAGATAGTATAAGTCTTTCATTGCATATGCATTGTACTTTCTACTTTCTTTTCCTGGTACTGCGCACGTTAGCCCTTTAGGCCGTCACTACGTAGCACCTGCGCGCGCCGGTACCTCTTCCCGCTTTACTTTATCTCCTTCTTTTTTAATTTTTTGGTATTTGTTTGTCAAAGCCCGTCCGGACAACTCAAAATGCGGCAGATTCAGTACCTAACAAGGGTAATGGGAGTTGGCTGTCAAGTAGCAAACATTGCAAAAGAACGCCGCGCGCGATCAGAGCGTACTAGGAGCATGCCTGGACAGGAATGCTGGCTAGGGCTTATTTTCCTTTGTCTTTGTCCTAGTGTACCTTTCCCGTTATCTCTCACTACCTGTTCATGGCTGGCTTTTTCCGAGTAGTATATCAGAATATCCACCTGCAGCAGGCCAAATGGCAAACATTGCAGCAACATGTCAGTCTTGCCTTGATATGACGGGGTAGATAACGGTAGACAGGCCGAGTTTGAAGACAAGTAAATATCTGATATACTACCAATGTGCATTCCTAAAATTTTAAGCCTAACTCGAACCATTATATAGCATTATAGTGTATATATGACGCCGTGACTTTTCTCTCCTGAATCAGCTTCTTCTACCTGTGTATTTTTGCCATGGTCATCAAGTAGTAGGTCAAGTCTAATTTGATATCAATACTTCTGGCTTAAGCTTGTAGAAAAGACGTGCTGCTTGTTGACCTTGAATAATACCATCACAAGGACTAGGTTCTTCATATCTCGGAAGATTCCCCTTTGCATATTTGGAGTTGAATATCCATCCTCTTACCAGAGCTTCTAATTTTTTGACCCATACTAGCGTTCCCGTCCATAAAACCCATCGGGCTCGAAATGTTGATCTAATACTCGGGCTAGCAGCGCTTCATCCTGCGTGAAGAAAATAGCGCAAACATTGAAGCCTTGAACGAAGCATCTAAATCCATATGTAGATCAGCCCTTGAGAAACACCTTTAACATATCAGCCGACAATATATGTGTATGATACATACTTGTGGGTTGTGTGTCGTGAAGGCAAATGTGCATCGATATCGCATGAATATCCAATATAGCCTTCGCTTCATTCCACCGAGCTTCTCAATCCCTTACTGAGGCTTTCTAACACAGTATTGTCAAGTAGTATTAATCTACGTGTAAATCGCGATTTCTAAACAGATGTAGCTCCAGGTATATAGATTTCAAACCTGATACCTGATATATGACTATCAATATAGTATCGGGGGGGGGGGGGGGAGCACTCAAAAAAAAGTATTTAAAAAAAGATAACAACCCGCTTGTTCAGGCTACTTCTCGAAGCAGCACATATTATAAGCCTATACAGGGGTATCGTGTGGTCAAGGGTGGGTACTTGGGAGCCACATTCAAGACTCCAATATCACATCAAGGCCAATGGTGCATAAAGTCTCCATTTACAAACTACAAAAACTTTGCCTCTAGTATGTTGTCGATAGCGAGAAGGAGGAGTCTTCATACATCCATATCGGAAAGATGTAACAGAAAAAAAGATAGACAAATCCTCTGCTCCTACATCAGGATCTGCGTGAAGCTTTGCGCGCTTCATCATCCTTCACTGTGCTATGTTAGCATCGCAAAGATCAGTTGGCTGGGACAATGACCGCTTCCTTGCGTTTTGTTCTTCTGGTGAAAATGTAACCTCTGAGTGGGAAGCTCCAGACTTCGATATATCATGCTCGCCCGTCTGGTGATAGGCCGAGCCCGAGACTAGTTTAGCACTAGATGGAAGGAGCCGCAGACCAAAGCGTGTAGAGCCTAATGGCAGTACTAACACTAACAAAATAATAACGATAAACCATAGCAGCCAGGATATACACAATTTAACAACATTAGGCTTTTTACAGACTCCAGATCTGCGCTGCTAGAAGGAACGCATCCGAACCAGGCCGACTCGCCAGCTAGCTAAGCTATGACAGAAAAGAGGTCTGCGCTACTTTGAGGGAAGAGGTCATAAAAACCTGATACATCTCAGCAACGGGCGATGCAACGCTCTCAGGCTACGGCCGATACAAATGTCTCCTTGGTCGAGCCGGCGTTGGAGCTTGCTTTCCTTTACTTTACCCATGTGGCTAAGCTGTTTTGGTTAATCCGTACTTTGCTTTTTCTTATCGGCAGCAAAATTTCAGTCCGTTCGACCGTCACCTGTCGGTTCTTTGCCTACATATTTCCGTCTTGATTGTTGCCATCGGCGGCGATGCTTAGCTATACTCTGTGCGCAATGTTTCACCATCGCGTGTCTATCTGTAGTTCTAGCCCGGCCTGTTTCCTTTTAGCACCCTGAATTTTTCTACCGTTCAATTCAGACTATTGTAGTATTTTGAATATGAAGCATCATATTAGTACCCATCAGTGGTATGTAAGGGCCGTGATCATGAGTTTTGCTTCACACGACTGCATGTTAATACTAATATCGGGACGGAAGGCTACAATATATGCTCGATCATCGGCATATAGACTCGGCATATCGTGAACCCTTGAAAAAAAAAGCCTGTGCGCACGTGACATGACAAAGGCCCGCTTTCACGACTAAGTTGTCAAAGAGAAACAAGCGGGGACTTCCGTTAGTTGGGGAGCAAACAAAACAGGCTCTCAATCGATCGAAAAAGCGAAATAGTTTAGATAGCTTGAAAGGGGGGGGGGGGGTTGGCTTTCTTCACGTAGTGTAAGTCGATAATCCCTGCTCTAGGTTTCTTTTCCTCGGAGGGCTCAGGAGCCGGTCGTATATTTCTCAAACAAAAAACCGGAGAGCACCATAAGGACAAGATGAGTATAAGTCTCTTAAGATCAAGTTGCATTGAAAGTTCAAATTTCAAACACGTATATTTTTCAAATTCCCTATTCTTCTCTCTTTCTTAAAGAAGAAGATAAAATTAGAAAAAGAAAAAACCCAAACCAGTCACAAGGTTACATGTACTTGTTTGTAGCGGCGCCGTACTACTTCTTTAATGTATCGGGTACTTACAATATCACTTGCAGTTCCGGCACTTTCCTATCTAGGAAGCTGTGGCTGTAGAAGCACTGGAAAAAATGTTCTGTGGGCCTCAAAGTTAAGATTTTCTTCGCAACATCGCCTAAATATATCACCAAGCCCATCACGATACTGTCTGCCTGTTCGAAGACACGGGGCCTCCATTGCTAGTACGAAGAAATCTAAGGTATACTATTATTTACTTCTATTCTGTTCTGTCCCCCCAAAAACATTTGCTTGATCTTTTCTGGATGTAGATACTAGTATATGGTGATGGGCACCGAGTGAGTGGATATCATGTTCATCCTTCCACCGAGATTTTGCCCTCTCCTCTTTTTTTTTTTTTTTCTTTTCTTTCCTTCTCTGCTTGAATCGATAAGCTTGGTTCGGCTCTACTCTCTTTTCTGCTGTTTCCTCTAGCTAACTTGTGATATTACGATTACAACAGTCTACCAGCACCAGAAACATCACCGCAACTATGAGCAACGAATCTGTCGAGCAGACCCACCCCACCATCGAGAGTAAGTTAAAACATACACACATATACTTCACGACACTCCTTGTATCGGAAACTATACACTATATCGTCTTTTGCACAGTTGCAATGGCTATATCATCAATGCCGAGTTGCGCAACTTGACGCATGTCATATTGGCTTAGAGTAATGTACTACTACTTCTCTATCCTTTGGTACTACTTTGTATCACGAAGAAGATGGACCTGTTGGTATCGTCTCATGTTCCTTTGTCATTCCTTTACTCACGGATTTGCGGTTCTGTAGCGCAAATTTGTGGTGAACGTCTTGAGCCAGGAAAATTTTGTACCCTTGCAACCGACGTCATAGCAGACTACTATCACCATTATCGATTCGCTATACATGTATTCAACAGTTAGCTAATGTATGCCTACTACAGATGGCTGGTTCCGCGAGATCTCAGATATGTGGCCTGGTGAGGCTAACATATACCGCGTCAAGAAGGTCCTTCACAAGGAGAAGTCCCAGTACCAGGATGTCATGTTCTTCGAGTCAACCGACCACGGCAAGATGCTAGTTCTTGACAACGTCTTGCAGTGCTGCGAACGTGACGAGTTCTCCTACCAGGAGATGATCTGCCACCTGGCCATGAACTCTCATCCTAACCCTAAGAAGGTTCTTGTCATCGGTGGTGGTGATGGTGGTGTCCTGCGTGAAATTGTCAAGCATGAATGCGTCGAGGAGGCTATTCTGTGTGACATTGACGAGGCTGTCATCCGCCTGTCGCGCGAGTACCTGCCTGGCATGGCTGTCGGCCTGGATCACCCCAAGTCTCGCATCCACGTTGGCGATGGCTTCAAGTTCCTAAACGACTTCAAGAATACTTTCGATGTTATCATCACTGACTCCTCCGACCCGGAGGGTCCCGCTGAGTCTCTGTTCCAGAAGCCTTACTTCCAGCTCTTGCACGATGCTCTGCGTGAGGGTGGTGTCATCTCCACTCAGGGTAAGGTTTCTTCGTCACTCATAGTGACATGACTAATTCGCTATATCTACTAACGTCATGTGTATCTATAGCCGAGTCTCTGTGGCTGCACCTGCCCCTGATCACCCAGCTCAAGAAGGACTGCAAGTCTATCTTCCCCGTCGCCGAGTACGCCTTCACCACCATTCCTTCGTACCCCTCCGGTCAAATTGGCTTCATGGTGTGCTCTAAGGACCCCAATGCCAACCTGAAGACCCCTCTGCGCAAGTGGGCTAGAGAGGAAGAGGATAAGTTGTGCCAGTACTACTCCGCCGAGGTTCACGAGGCTGCTTTCACTCTGCCTAAGTTTGCCCAGAAGGCTCTGCAGTAAGCGATGCCTTATCTCGTAACATGTAGCGCTCGCGTCTGTTTTTAACTGAAAAAAAAAAACCCCTCTTTCCATCAGAAATTACATATAAGCCTTCATGATGTCACTATAGAAAACCCCTCCTTCTGAGGGTGTGCTCTCAGGCTACATTTCGGAAATATAAAATTGCATAACTCACTTTCATTCAAACTTCACAATACAGCTATCTAGTGACAGGTCCCTTGATATCATAGACACAATGCATATGTGCAACATCTATCTGTATAATACCATTGTATTCACAAGTTCCGTTAGTTGCTATTGTTTCATGAGATAGTTACTTTAGCGTCATCTGCTATGTCCTTGTAAATGTCAAAACGGCGCTGTGTGCTGATGGGGATACTGCCTCTAGCACTTTCGATGTTTTCTGGCTCTAATTTGGCCGACACGATCGTTTCCGCGTCCTTCTCATCTGCTTCAACTAAAACCTTGGCCATCGGATCAACAATCAGACTATGGCCCCATGCATGGTACGACGCGTTCAGATCCCTCGCCGGGCTGCACAGTGCTACATAGAATTGGTTATCTACCGCACGAGCTTGTGCCAGAAGACGCCAGTGGAGCGGGCCGGTCGTCATATTAAAGGCACCAGGAACAATGAAAGCGAAGCAATCTTTGCGAGCGGCAATGGCAGCTAACGGCGGGAAACGGATATCGTAGCATATGGCAATGCTCACGCGGCCATAGGGAGGGAAGTCGACAATTGTGGCCGACTCGCCGGGAGAGAGCACATCGCTTTCGCGGAAGCTAATATTGCCGGGGATATTGATGTCGAAGAGGTGCACCTTTCTATGAGTAGCTAGATGCGCACCATCCGGGCCAAAGACTAGGCATGTGTTATAGTATTTTCCTGCGGCTGTATCCTCCTCAGGGATTGAGCCGCCCACAAGATACACCTGAGCTTCCTTGGCCATGGCCGAAAGTGCGGCAAAGCTAGGCGCAGCCTCTGCTGTTGGCGGCGAAGGCGTAAGGACTTCGGCGTATTTGGGAAAAAACGAGGTTCCGTAAGGAGAGTTGAAGCACTCCGGGAGTACAACAATTTTAGCACCGCTAGCGGCGGCTTCGATGACCTTTTCGCGAGCATGAGCGAGGTTTGCGCTCTTGTCTACACCGGATGCGAGTTGCACACAGGCAATTGTGACGGGTTTGCGTAGAACGGACATGTTGCGTATGATGTGACGAGAGATGGGTGATGTTATGATCGACGACGTGGGTAGAGAAGCTGGACGGTGGATATTTTTAGCAAAGAGAGAGGGCTTATGTAGTACATAGCGCATTTCGTAACTGTGAAGTGTATGTGAAGATAACTCCGGGCGCAAGAGCTTGAGCTACGGGCGATAATCTCGAAACTAGCGGGGTCATCAACATGACCTCGGCCCCACCTTTTAGGTCACACCACAGCATATGAAGGACCCTTCTATGAGAGATCATATTAATATTGACAAAAATGCTTGCTATGAAGAGGATAGACAAAAAACGAGTAGTAGTTTTCGGTATCTCATGTCGCCTGGCAATCCGGGTCTAGAAGCATGAAACTATAGCTTAGTTAAACCCTACGATGGCAGAGATAGGCATGTGAACGATTATCATAATCGTAATGCAGTCTTGTATGTTCAGGACTGATAAAATTTCAAGGTAAATGAGATTGTTATATCAATGTTATTATAATATGGCTGTGCCGAGTCGGCGATCTAGGCGGTGTCTGAACACTATGAAAAAAACAGAGGATGAAAGAAAAAAAAAAACAAAAACTGCCTGCTCAAGAGAAGGTATCAAAGTGTAAACAAAATAAACTAATGGTGAGTATAATGGAATACATATATATACCATTCTTTCCCGTTGAGAATACGTGGCATCTAGTAGTAGAGTCTAGAGAAACGGAAAGTGGATTTTAGGGATATGACATTTGGGCAAATGGCTTCGTCGTCTATATCTAATATTTGACGTGGCCATCAAGACCCTTAGCAGCCAGAAGCGGCCATGCCATGATGAAACCGAACGCGGGGACGAAGCTAATACAAGAATATGAGATGTCAGTTTGACAGTTTTTTCGAGTCATACCAGATGCTGATGGGACTTGTATGATGAAACTTACGCTACGGTCTGGCCACCGATACGCTTGACTAGCGATGCATAGTCTGGGCGCGCGGGAGAGTGTGATACAGGCAGGCGCTGGAACGGGTGAGGCTCAAAGGAACGGGCGACGTTGCGCATAGAAGTCAGCAACGAGAACTGACGACGACCAACGACGCGGACGGCAGAACGAGCGGCAGTAGAGGCAATAACAGGAGACATGATTGCGGCAAAGATTGCTGTGTGTTGCGTATAAATGTGAAAGATATCTGTACGATGATGGATATCCAAGAATTAAATAAGTGTATTGGAAGATGGTATCAATGCTGTGATGATGATGAAGAGTGGCATTTCCCGACTGCACTATCAACCGCCGCGCTCATCTCTTTATATATCATTCTAAACATCGATTATTGCCTGATTTAAAGCTTCATTTCACTTCCGAGACGACTCTCAAATCGGCGATGTCCCTCCTCCTGGTCGTCAGAGTCAGGCCATGTTCCCCAGCTTTTGCTACGAATTTTTCATTACGCTTCCATATCGAGGCATGCATTGTGCATACGCCTCAGCCAACCTGACAAAGCAGGCATGATATGGTACTAAACAAGCCATATCATTACACTGAATACACACCTTAGTTTCCATAATGACTATCATGACCAGAAAGACCCAAATATCAGGACTGGTGATCTCCAATCGTCGAAGAAGTGGTGTGTAAGTCGACTGAGCGTGGTGCTATTGGGCTCCACTCTTACGGGTCTTCTAACCAATCATAGAGTCTGGCCCCAGATTTTACGTGTAGAGTGGGCTGATAGTCAAGAGACTTTTCAGAGCAAATTCCGTTTTTTTTGGAAAGTCGCCGGGACCCCTAACTATAACCACGAAGTTAGCAACTTGATTAAGACTCAATCTTCTGTTATTTAGGTCACTTGACACTGTAACTCTATATTATTATTGAATAAAATTTTTTCCTTGTACTTCAAGTTGGGAGGGTTTTGTTTTTGGAGATATAGTTAGTCAAGTGGAAGCATACAATAGGCTCCAAGAACTCAGGAGTTTATGAGCTTGAGTAACTAGATTACAGGTAGACATCATAATATCTTGTCCAGGTTAGTCAACCCTAGAGTCATATGCGCTTCGTGAGTTACGTAGACTTAAATATATCAAATCAAATTAAATATTGAGATTGACGAACATAACGGATCTCACATTCGCGATAGCTTTAGAATCACGAGTATTCCCAAAAGGTCAGCAGCCACTTCTCCCCTGTTTCGTTGCTAGTGATTATGCGTTAGCGCGCTGTGTTCGTTGATAATGCCCCCAGACGCATATTAGGCCCAAAGATCGAACCACTGGATATCTGCTTAGACAACTCTATTTCAAAGCACAGTTGTCATACCTTTGTTTAAGATGGATGAATGTTGATTTTACCACTCAATAAATCGTGAGAATCATAGTTGAACCAATTTAGTATGTACAATAGTTTATTCACTATCGATACCGCCCGCTGTACATCCATATAGGCAAGTCTTAGTTGTGACATTGGCTTCGACACGAAGAGATACCAAAACGACACCCGAAGACCTGGACCAGCCAATCATGTGTGTGTGTGTATTAGTCGAGTATTGTATGATACTATTATATGTACAACACGTTACAATTTATTGACATTACTGTTGGCTTTCTCTTTTCAACGAATGCTTGGTAAATCATTTTCCTGTAGTTTCAGAGCCACACTTAGTAAGGAAAATCGTACGAGCATAAACTTGAAATTAGTCTACATTTGCTACTTATCTTGAACTTAGTCTGTTCCTACTAATTGTTATCTGGAACCGGTCACCAGTTGCAGATAATCACGAACTAAGGATAGGTCAAAGATTTATGTTAATACAGGCTAAAAATAAGATCAAAGTATCCATTTAGGGTTTGATTCAAGTCCTTGACCCTGTAACATGCTAATGGTTAGTGGTGATTCCTAGTTCGATTGCATTGCCTTCACTTAGAGGGGAATAATGGAACCAATAACTGACTTTTATTTAAGCATCTTAAGCAAAACTAACTGAGCGATAAAACAATGTACAAGATAGCCAATGACTGAACCATATGCAAACCTTTCACACTAGGGTCATGATGACCCTATTTTAGTCCCAGCCTAACGTTCTCAATGAACGTACAATACAGCGTTGTGCCTAACTTAACCATGTTCTCGGGTTTGTTCTCAGCTATCTCATGTTTATCAGCTACTATCTAGTGCTGCCATGTTAACTTTGTCGAACACATCGCTTTATCGGCTGACGTGAGTTTCTAAGCCAGTCCGAAACTCAAGGCCTTTTCCCTCCTATACAAGCATGTAATGGACATGCCAAAACAGCAGGAAGCTGATTATGATTAAAAGTTCTCTTAGTTTTATGCCTGGAAATAGGAAGCGGCAGGTAGCTTTTTTAGCACGCACAACGACAATGCTAAGAAAAAAGATGCCTTGTCAGGCTTGGCGACGAACAACGCGAAGTTCTCCCGAGGCAGAAGTATATACTACTATGCACGTAGTATCTCTCTTGCTATACCTTGGGATATATGACATGTTGTGCAAATTTTAGAAGTTTTGCTTGGAATGAATGGTCTATTAGTAGCTTTAGCTTTGCATCGGGGCAGAATAACTGAGGCGTCGCTAACAAGGTAGACTGTAAATGCTTGCTTGTTCTTGCCCAGGTACGGGAAGCTGTCATGTTGATGTCAGTGCGCCTAGATTGTGGCACATTTACTCTGCTGCCTAGGCTGCCATCGCCTATGTAATATGGTAGGTGTACCGTCACAAGTCTTGATACTGTATCACATTACAACAAGATCCACACAATACTTGAATAAGTGCTGCTTTGAATTGTAGAGGAAAACTCCTGTAAACGCCAGAATACAAAGTTATGGAGATAGTTAGCTAACATGCTATTTTAAGAAGTGGAAGAGCATGTTAAGAATATCTAACATATGCTGTCATCGGTCATAGAGTGCTAGCTAGCTACAATGCTGATGCTGCTGATGCTGCTGAAAATGATGATAACGATTTATGTGTTATCTGCCTTTTAATACAACGCTATCCTTGTGGAAACGCGCGTCCTAAATCGAAGCTGCAAGACGCTTCTCTCTAGTTGATAGAGGCGTTGGAAGAAGATGCAGATAAAGTATAACTATGTCAGCACAAAGTAAGTTAGCATATAATTTAGAGTATGTACAATGTCATTGTGTAGCATAGTGCAACTATCGGTGATCTCGTCGGCTGATGCTGTCCCGTCTTTGAGGATAGCGGAATTGCCACCTATACTTAAAATATATATGCAGGCGGATGTGCCTCGCATATACAAGCTTATTCTCTTCCTCAGAACATAAGGCGGCTTTCAAATGACTATGTCAATGAATCAAATGGAGGGAGCACATAGACGTCACATCCTTGCTTGGCTTATATGAACGAAATGATGGAAGATGGCGTGCATAGTACGCACATTTGTCTCTATCTGTCTCTCTCCAACTATAATGTGGTGAGCTGAGCTTATAGACAGATAACTCTTGTAGTTGATGGAGTTGATACACTGATACAAATCATTAGTCGTCCTAGAATTTGTCGTTCAATCTAAAGCGCAATATTGCAAAACTGTTGTATGCATTGTATGCTCATGAAGTATATAGTTCTATTAACACTTCGTGCTTTGAATTTCGTATGGTTCCATATCCACATAAGTTGTCATCCTCTCTTTCTCACGATGGCCATGTCCCTTAATCTCTTAGAGTCCTTTTCTCTAAAAGTGGCATCATATATATATATATTGTAGTCAAACTTAGTATAACTATCGTAATCTGTAATTAAATTTTTGATTGGTAGTCGAGAGACCTCCTTATTAACAATACTACACATCTCATCGAGTAATGAGTTTGAAAAAAAACAACCCAATATAGTCTACATAGTGGCATGTCAAGAACAGATAGCGTCGCAAAACTAAAACCAAATTCAATAGCCAATTGATTGTTACTAGCCTCTAAAATTTGAGATATAAAAATATAGATATTGGATTTGGTGCGATGCAGTCGTACTGAAATTTGCAACTAGCCGTGTTAAGCGTTTCATGAAGCTTGAAAAGCCGCACACTAATGGCTTCATAACAGTAGCGAGGCTACTAACTGTACGAACAGAGAAAAAGAATATTCGAGAACTGCCAGACCGTGTCCACCTAGAGAGGGGGATCCATATTCTGGGACATAGATATGTGTAGAACCTTCCTCCATAATAGGCCTCAATAGGGATGGCAAATAAAACAAATCGATAATAAGGCAACACTAACAACCGCATGCAGCTGTGACCTAATAATGACCAGCTTGACGGCCCGCAGCCAGCCGCCGCAATAATACAATCTTGAACTTTTGTTCACGTGGGGCCTTCTAAGTCCTTCCAGTCATTCTGAGCCCTCCTGCCGCATCTGACGTAACGCAGACTTACTTAAGCGATATCTAAATTTTTTTTTCCTTTAATTTTAAAATTTGCTTCTTGTCCTAAAGCAGCGTTTGGACGGCCTATGACGCCGGTTAGAAACCAAGGAGATAACAGAAACAGAAAAAGAGAGACCGTCCGCGGCGGAGTTTGTAGGCTCAGTCGGTGGCACGTGGTAGTTGGTGCGTCCAGGGAGGCAAGTTACAAGGCGTTTCTCTTTCCCTCTCTTCTATCCCTCAACAAGTGGCATGTTACAGGGCTTCTATTCTTCTGCCTTCTGCAGAGAAGCCGAGAGCAGCTAGAGTTCAGTTCCGATTACGGCTTGGCGTAATACTCTTTTTCCCGGCTCGATCGGCATCTGGTTTTCGTTCGTAGCACTTGGCTAGGATGTCTTGCTCATGACTTGGGCTTTTGTTAGCAAGCAACAATCAAGTAATGAACAAACTGAGCCTAGCTGAGAAAGCTCTATAGCTATGTAATGGTAAAAATGCACTATATAGCCGCCTGCGGTTTGTCGCAGCATAAGTCGATCCTCCAACGCGATATAAAGAGAGACCGAGCTCCCGCTTTTATTTATCAATTTCACTTCTCGAACTTAAATTCGCCTTTTCCGGAATTGATCATCTTAGCCTTGACTTTATATAAGAACTGCTGGCCATCTTGTTTTCCTATCTCATATTGACTTCTTCTTTTTTCATCTCTTCCTCCTGTCAAATATACAACCTTCGAATCTACTATCCAAATTTAAGCTTCACGCTTACAAACCATCAATTCAAAATGCCTTTCACTGCCAGGTAAGCTTCCAGTCGCTCTGCCCCTACTATAACAAGCCCAAGGTCCTGCTATTCATGAAGCTATCGCCTGTATCGGCATCCAATATAGGTTGCTTCTACCGATCAATAAGACGGCGTTCATCTGCGCTCGGCAATTGGCCCGCGGGGTATACATATATATGTATATTTTAATATTTTTGAAAGCTTAGCACGCCAAACAATTAATATTACTATCAAGATCTGCCTTTATAGTTATTACAATCGTACTAACACCATCTCTTTCCACCAGCGATATCTGCAAGATCATTCTTGCCATCATTCTGCCTCCTGTTGGCGTCTTCCTTGAGCGCGGCTGCGGTACTGATCTGTGCATCAACATCCTGCTGACTATTCTGGGTATGTCACATTCTCTCTACCACTGTTTCTTCCTGTTGCCTGATAAGGCCCAGACTTGTGCCGGAGAGACCGGGAGCTCTTCTCTCAGTCCATTGTTATCATACCGCCCGGTGACATCACCATCCCCATTCAATCCTGTCTAATCTAATAACTCAAGCTAACCCAATGTTCTCTACAGGTTACATTCCCGGCATTATTCACGCGCTGTACATCATTCTTAAATATTAATACGCCCCACCATCTCACCATCACTCCTATGCCAATCCTTACGTCACCGCCATTCACTACTTGAATTGCCATCGTTAGCAGGGCCGACACGACCATTTATTGTTTCCTTTATTTCCTTTTCTTTATTTTTTTTTCATATCATATCCGGTTGTTGGGGCAATACCTTTGATATCATGGGCGCAGTTTTGTACTCTAGTTCCCTCGCCTTGTTTTTTTTTTTGCATTTCTCTCACATTATAATGTCGTCATGTTTGATTGTCAGCTGCTTAGTTGAGACTTTTTCTCTGATAAGCAACCTGATGCTAGCTTTTTATTAGACTCTGAATAGAAATGAAATTTCAAAGAAATCTTGTCTTATGTATCACCGTGCTCGTATAGGAATGCGACTATCCGATATGAATGCATATTTGTCAGACTAGACTTCGGGTTTCGAATCTACGCTTGTAGAAAGTATTGCAGATAGTGGTCAATATCGATAGTACTGGCTTTATCTTCTGAGTTGGCAGTGCTAGGGGAGAGCCGACCCAATATTGCTCTTATCTTGGGGTTATTTATAAAGTTTCGTATGATAGTTCACTTGAATGCGATGTGATTAACTAGGGAAACTGTCACGGAGTCTATGATTTACCTTGGTATTCATCAACTATTTCTAGGTATTGTATATTCCATTATCAAGATAGACAAAAACGCATGACTCGGCGTAGCTGATCCTGATGGTCAACAGAGATTTTGTGTGGCAGGCCATTTCACATACGGCGTGTGTTGCTGTACAAAGCGGGGAAGGAAGGGGGGGGTATGAAGACATATGGAGAAAGATTCACGATAGTATGCTTGCTTTTTTACGCGCTATAGTGGAAAGATCTACATCGACTATCATGTCTGCTAGTCGACATGTCTATTCAAAAGCATAAACAGTACTTTCGGTGTCTAGCGAGAGATTGACAAAGCTTTTTTTTTTCCGTGTTTATATACATTTTACAACGCTATGATGATCGGGGGTATATGTTCGTCTAATTTGTTGCCTACTGGCCTCTACCCACCTTGAAGGATAGAATCTAGTTTAAAAGTTAATATATCAAAGTTTAGATGGAGTATGAGAGGATGAGAGGATGAGAGGAAGGATCCATGAGATTTCACTTACGTCGTTTTTTCCTGGCGCTACTGTATCCTCATCGGAAACTCTCAAACCACCTTGGCCTTCGACAAAGGCGATGGGGGCATCGCCCATTACTTTGCGTGCCACATCAGCTACCGTTGAGTTTTTCTTAATCAATACACAATCGCGGAATACCGCTTTAGTATCACCTATACCTCCAGAGCCAAAAGTTGAGATATTTCTAACAGGGAAAACCGGCACTAAACCAAGCACGTCTGCTGCTTTTTGCAAGACTTGCACAACGCCCGTTGACCCAAAACGATAGAGAACCATGTCCTTGAGATTCTCGATACGATTGCGATTCTTTTCATCTAGCTCCTTTAGGCCACCACCTTCTGCATCGCCATTGGCGATAAGATCATCACGGGTGTCGACAAATTCACTGCCCTCGGTGTACTTGACGTAGCCTTGTTTGGCCATTTTACGCAAGAATACTTCACTGACTGCTGAACATAATACCAGCGAGTTAGGATCTTGCTGCTTTGCAATCTTGGAGATGTTCTTATCGGAATCTGGGTGGTCGATCTTGTTTAGAGCAATAACAGTGGGAAACTTCTCGTCGATGAAGGAATTGATCATGATATCGATATGAACATCAGTCCAATCTTCTAAAGGCTCCTTTAGACTTGCTCTGTCCAAAGCTCGCTGCACAAGCTTCAAGTTTGCGCCATAACCACCAAATTGTGCGCGAAGAGTATCGATAGCCGTTGACTTGGTCGCCATATGGCGCCGACGAATGCTTGGCCAGCGCTCCATGAGATTTCCCTTGATCCAGGCAACAATTTCAGAGCGTAGCCAAGCAATATCGACTGACGGATCATATCCACGAGTTTCTTTTCCTTCAGCATCAACAGTCCCGGAGGCATCGACCACGTGTATAAGCGCATCAGCATGGCGTAGATCGTCTAGAAACTTGTTTCCAAGTCCGCGTCCTTGATGCGCACCTGGCACTAGCCCAGCAACATCGAGTAGTTCAATTGGGACGGAACGCCGGCCGTTATCGCAAGATCCGTAGTTTGGCTTGCATTTTTCTTGTAGATTGAATCTCGAACATGCGCATTCGATTTGGAGGTATCCGATAGCTCGTTGCGGGTCGATGGTAGTGAAGCTGAAAGAGGTGTGTGCGTGTAGAACGCCCGACTGTTAGCATGCCTGTACTACTCTAAAGCACTGTAGACTTTTATCGTCAGTCGAGAGAGATAGCGGTCGTAGTTCGGACTGCGGCATTACTAGAGAGTATTATGCGTACGGGAAGTTTCCTGGAGAGAGACGTTAGCCATGGACCTGACTCGATGTTGAGAGTACAAACGGTGATATGTGTTATAGACATACCAACTTTGGATGAAGCATCAGTCAGAGAATTAAGAGTGGTGCTCTTGCCAGCCGAGGGTTTGCCGACCAGGCCGATCAACGGATCACGGCCCATGCTTGATATGATATAATATGATGTATGTTTGATGAGGAAGGGGTTGCGGCAATTTTGCTTTTCAGGCAGCACTGAAGATATTTGTCAAAGTAGTAGACAAAGAATCAAAAGGGAGGTTCTTGAAATAATGCGATCACAGCCGGCCAAGGGTCAGTTTCTGAGAAAGGGAATTCGGTATGGAAGATCTCGGCAAGCCCAAAGAAGCAAACGGTCTCAAGGCGAAAAAAGAAAAAGTTCATAAAAGAAAAGCAAAAAAAAAAAAACACAAGCTGCAAAAGAACAGTAAAGAAAAATCTTGCCCCCCCCCCCTTAGCGACAATAATAATTGGCGGGGTTACATCTTTTCCCTATCCGGAGTCAATTCTTCATTATAAAGTGGGTTTTTCCTGTCCGACGTCATTTTGCCGACAGTAATGATATCGACTGCGAGAACGTTTTTGCTTTTCACTCATTGAATTTATGACATCTGCCTGCGGCAAACCTTACACTTGTGTATTTTCACTTGGTTCACGGTGGCATACATGCGTTGCTAATCATTACTCTAGAATCAACTTAACGCATTCGTTTCTATCCACTTTATGACCATGGCTATCTCTGATCCCGCACCAAAGCTAGGCATTAGTGTGCTACCAACTTGGTCCCGGTTCAACAATGTCACATTCAATAAAGTTGGGGTCAAGCTTATCGACGACAATATTGGAAATGGCATTGTTGCACAGGAGGATATAGATGTGCATGAGGAACAAAGCGATAAAGTCGTCGTATTGAGCATCCCAGATGATGTTGTCCTCAGTCGTATCCAAATTGACGAATATGCCAAAGTTGAGCCCAAGTTCCGGCAGCTTTTAGAGGCATACGGCGATCCTGTAAGTAATGGACTTGTGATACAGAGAGCTAGAATCTAACCTAGAAGATAGTCCTTGCGCGAACATTTCATATTATATCTCATGATGCAGAGGATCAACTCCCGGTATGACATCAAGATTCTTCCATCTCCCTGGACTGAATATATCAAGTTCTTGCCAGAATATATTCCCACACCTACGTTATGGCCGGCATCGCTTATCCCACTACTCCTCGGAACTGAGTTAGCTGAGCCTGTTCAAGCCAAACTCAATGTACTCGAACGAGAGTATGACCGGCTCTTAGATGTTGCCAAAGATTTACACTTCTTTCAAGATACCTCCTTTTTTCCCACCGGAATAACGCTTCGAGATTGGCAACTATGCGATGCCTGGTTTCGGTCCCGTTGCCTTGAGATACCAGGTCTTGGTACCTGTATGGTCCCAGTTCTTGACATGACTAATCATTCTTCTGAACACAACGCCTTTTGGGACCGCGATCCGATGGATGGAAATGTAGTCCTCGCCCTTAGGCCCGGTGCGTCACTTAAGAGCGGCGAGGAGGTGTGTATCAATTACGGTGAAGACCGCAGCGTCGCAGAGTTTCTTTTTGCGTATGGAATGTTCGATATGGACTGCGCAGTTCGGCCTTTGAATATTCCATTCTTCTTTGCATCTGATGATTCTCTGGGAGCAGCAAAGCGGGCCATCGTCAAGAAACAACCACGGTTGATCATTACACTACCAGAAGACTTGGCCGAGTATAAAGACGGAACATCGTACTGGAAATGCCCATCAGCGTTTCTTGCAGCGTTGAATGCCGAGGATGGCCTTGCCTTCCAAATTACCCAGGAAATAGAAGGTAGCCAAGATCTTCGGATGTTCTTGGATGGAATTGATGTGACTGACAAGGTAGAGACGATTGAGGATATTATTCGAGAGAGTGATATATGGCCGATCATCAACTTTCGTGCTCTAGAAATGATGAAAAACATGCTTAACGTTGATGAGATATTGCAGAACTTTGAAATCGACAAACACGAAGAACTGTGGGAAGGAAAGCCTTACGAGTATTCATTAGTAGCACAGTTTGCATACACAGAAGCACAGCTCATACAAACCGCCGTGTCTTACCTCGATAGCGCAGTAAGTCATTACTCGGGTATTGCATGCAACGTACATTGCAGACAAGAGACAAGGGGATCATGCATGGCTTGTCCTAATGCCTTTGCTTTGTTACTAATACATCCGCTTTACTTTAGTCCATGTCTCAGTTCCAGCACCCATTGTTACAGGCATATCTCAACACGGTCCAGGAAGGAATCGAGATATCGCCTAAGAACCTTGTTGCTGTCCTCAGCAAACAAAGTGAAGGTAATTGGGATACTGCTGACGTCAATCCCTCAACTTCGAGGCCGGATAGAAGCATAGCTATGGACGCCCGGAGCACGGAAGAAGACAGAGAGGAGGATTTTAGCTGATGTGCAAGAAATGGTTACTCCAACTGCACTGTAAAGCAAGCACGAGACAGATATCACGCCTTTGTATCATCAGATTAGCCCAACTCTCTAGCAACACGGGCTAGAATAAAATCTTCCTCTGTCTCCTTGCCATAGAAGCGTCTCTAGCTAGACGTGAAATAGAGAGAAGGAAGGAGAAGAAGATGTACATACGTTTCAAAGATATCGCTATGGGAGCCATGTATACTGTTATCGATGCAGAACAACTAAGCCTGCAGTAAAAAGTAACAACGCTATTAGTAAGTAACCTTGCCTCCTAATCTAGATTGAAGATGTGGTGTAAGCTGACTTTTGGTTTCGCGAGCGGCGCCTCCACCTCTGATTTTAGACTGTCTTTTTCCAAGGGTCGCGTGCTTAACGTCTGCATTTATTGGTACTGAAGGATGACTTGATCAGTCATCAAATGGATCGATGCTAACAGTACTTCCAACAAGGCGTTTGTATCATAAAAACTTGTTGTATTGTTCAACCGCCCGGATTTTACCCACCGGATCTGTCAATCATGTTTCCACTACACTATATTGTAGATTGCTACTTAGAGAAATCTGGTCCGGTTCGATGTATCCTCCCGTTGTTTAACAAATATGAAAATTATTGTCAGTATTCTCGTCAATATCCACTGTCATGTCTTCACCCAACCGATATCTGAAAGATTGGAGCCCGTTATATGAAAGTCAGATAAGACTCTGCCTTGATATATTGTAGGTAAATATCAAAGTAGTAGAAATAGCATGGTTGTCTAACAGAGTAGCACTGCGTTCCCAATAGTACATAAGAAACTACCTATCGGTAACTCTATGTTTCCATTAGGTCCCTGTTGGGTTGACGGAAGACTTCGGGATCTTCATAAAGGGGGTCATCTCGTCCCAGCCTAGTGCCCCGTCAAAGTATGACTACGACATTACCATCATTGCCACATCATGGCTATGAGGTGCATACTCTTTACAAATATATATAGTTATTTACGTTTTTATATATCAATATAGTCATACATGAGTCAATATCAAGCTGAGTTAATAAGTAGAGATACGTGTGATTCGTCGTGGGGTTGAGCGTTTAAATCGAGTAAGCCATATATTTTGCTGTATTACACTTAAACACATTCCTCAGTAAAGGCGAACATATGCTCTTAGAGTTCGCTGCGCTTGGATAGAACAGGATGCAATTTAGATACAAGCCACGATCCCAAGACGAAATCACAGTCGCTTTAGTGGCGCTCATACCTTTTGAAACGCCGGTATTGACGATGAGTCTGATTGGAACATGAAGAGATTGAAGCAGCGTGGGAATCAGTGAGGCAGATACAATTTTGAGAGAAGCGGAAGAAAAAAGTCTACACGACGGAAACGACGAACATGGCCCAGCAAAAGGCAGGATAAGCATTTACTACTTACAGAGAACGAGTGCTACCCTGACGAATAAATACAGATGCGACTCTTTGACGAGGAACGACAAACATGCTCTCTCCCTGTTGTTAGAACTAGGCATTGTTTTTCTTGGGGGTGGCAGGATCCAGATCAGGATGCGGAGAGTGAGACGTCAGGTCTTTGGATACTCGTCTATTCAGTTGATTTATACCGCGAACTGAAGACGATCTGTGGCCTTTTTATTGGGGGAGAAGGGGGAAGGGGGGCCTTAGGAAGCACAATGTTGGTATTGAGAAGCGCCAATAGGTAAGCTAGAGGAACTAGCAGAATTGACACCAGTAGAGGGGCAGTGGAAGCATTGCCCTAAACGGGATATATACAAGGAAGTAAGAGAAGGGGGGGGAGGGGGGGGGGGAAGATTGATCAAGAGTCTACGATCGGGTTTCTATGTTATTGAAGACTAAGAAGTTTTAAGGATTTTCAACGATATAAACGATGTATATAAATGAGGACATGTTGTAGAATAGGCAAAGGCAAACTTCAATAGGATAGCTACTAGTCATCCAGCTTGTAACTGCTAGTTCATGCTAGTTACTGCAACCGCTGCCGCCGTTGTTTTTGATTAGCTATGATTAGTTATAGGAATGGCTCGATATATTGGCCGTTTCCATGTTGATTTACTCCATCCTTGTTCAACAAAAGCGCGGGGAAAAGAGAAAGAATGGAAAACTACAAGGAACAGCGATTCAAGGGCTTATGAAAAGCTCAATGCTGACTTGGGCAAGATAGAGAGAACAGCAAGTGAATTTTCATGTATCGGTGAGTATTATTGAGGCTGGTCTCACATATACATATGAGTGTAATTGAGTGCCCTTGATATTGATGATGGGCCAATCAAGCTTATATCACGTCGAGCGGCCGATTTCACTCTGTAAATGCAGATAGCATAGCATCGTCCAGTTTCTCTGGCGCCTCTTTAGTCTGCCAAGCTGTGTCTGTAACCAATATGGGAACCAGACGATCTAGACTAATCTTTTCTAGCCGAGAAAAGAAGAAAAGCCATCGCAACGCTGGGCTTGGGCTGCCCGTTTCTTTTTGTTTGGGTTTTCTTCTTCCCTTTACGAGAAGGAGTCGGTTCGAGACAGATCAGCAAATAGTAATGAGAGGACATGCAACCTGAGTGTGAGCGTGACTTAACAAGCAATAAGTCAACCTAATTGCTACTACTAATAAATTTCTCTTGTGTTTTTAGGCAGACGTTGTTCGAGAAACTGGAGGGGGAGAAACTAGAGAAACATAAACAAGGACCCGCTTATCCCAAATAGGCAATCAATCTTAAATGTTGTTGATGCCGTTGTTGTTCATCGTGCATATGCAATATTGCGTCTGTGTAGCAGTCAGATGGAAGGATGCATGCATGGGGAAGTTTGTAGCCACAAATGAGTTTAGTTTATTTTGTGTTTTTATTTTACCATTTCTTTATTAATTTTCTTAGTTGTTGTCAATTTTGCCAAGCTTGAAAAAAAAGCCCTTCTTTTTGACTCCTTCCCTCGTCTTTTCATCCTTTTTTTTTTTCCAGCCCAGCAAGCCTAGTGAAGTCCTTCCTTGCCTTGCCTTCATCTCTTGTCCCGCCCCTCAAAATCCTGCCTTGCTAAGTCCTTGTTTTGCTGCATCTTGACTGGACTGGATTTAGCGTTGCATCGTCAAGTCCGTATGAGACTGTGCGACTTACTTGGTAAGAGAATCTGGAAGCGAAAGCTGCAATCAGTTGATGGCAGGTGCTCTTCGCAGTAGATACAACGATGTCAGATCTTCATACTTAGTTGGGTGCTAGGCCGCGGCCCATACATGAGAGAGAGAGCCATACAAAGAAAGTCAAGTAGCCCTAAGAATAGCAATGTACTGTTGCTAGAGCAGAATATAGTGCAAGCTGTATTCATATCCCCCAAACTCGGCATCCCTACTTCGCTCGAAGATGACGGCGCTCTACAGTGTGCGAAGCAGGCTTGGCGGCTAGTCAGGCTAAAATCCATCTGGGTTGATATCTCCCTTCAAAAGAGTACATGTGTACAAAATGTACATTTCCTGACACTAAAAGTAGCTGAACGAAGTTGCTGTCTATGTCTCTTGTTTCTCTTTTGGCTCTCACGTGACCCAATTCCCGAAGTTTGTCTACACACACATCTTCTCATTTGTTGTTTTAAGTGGCCTCTCCGGCACAGTTAGAATCAAAACAGCACTTGTCTATACAGTAGTTCACGTGGCTGGCGGCACCCTCGAGCTAACGGTATACATACACTCTAGATGGGGTTTTCTACATGTCTTTCTTTCTTACACACACTCTCTTTCTCCAACATGATGTTAGCGATGGGCTCTCGGGTTAGATTCTGTGAGTTGTTGTAATCCGACTAACAAAACCTCAACGCTGGGTTTCTTTCCCCCCCCCCCCCCCTTCCCAAATCCCATAGGCGTAGGAATAAAACCCCTGCAGTCAGCAGCCCAAAGCTCGACCCAAGCCCACGCCGCAGAGGAGTATCCATGCCGGAAATCTGGAGAATAACTTAAAAGGTTCGTTTTGAGATTGTAAACTACTTCCGGTAAGTGATTAGCAGGGATGTTAACTGAGACGACCACTGGCAGTTGGAGAAGCTGCAAAAAGTTAGTTCCAAGCAAGTCATGCCATGTACTAGAACGGCAACGAGCCTTCCTGGCCTCCCATTTCCTTACGACGTGTATAATATTTGGATGGGCGTTGACAACATGTTGGGCTGTTCGGCCGCCAGATCAAGTCCCAAGTGGCAATCATTGTGCAGCAATCCGTATACAGCCTATGCCTCCTGACTCTAAAATCTATGTAAGGGCACAGCACGAAATCAAATGTTGTTACTGGAAGCTGTATGTGTATGTGTGTGTGTCAATCGCTAAGCTAAGGGTCCCTTTTCACTTATATTGCTTGCTATGAGCTATTCAGATCTCACTGAAACTTGAACAAGATAGAAGTAATGATCGTAACAGATTCAAACATATATCTTCCTTTAGCAACATTGATAAAGCAAAGGTTACAATCGCCAATGACGTTACCTCATAAGCAATTGTATCAGGGGTGCAAATTGACCACTACCATTTTATCAGGCCATTTTCTTTTCACCACTAATATCTGTGTAAGAGAGACCAGGCTATAGAATATTTTTACATCTCCGAAAAGTCCGGTTCTTTTATGTTGCCTGTCTTCCCCGGACTTTTCAGCTGTATGTACAAGAAGCGTGATGAAATTCCACCTCGCGCGCGCGCGCTGGCCTATAGTATTGCCTTATTCTGTTCTTGCTTTCAAGTTGCCTCTTATGATGATACACGGAGGGCTACAGCTACCCAACACATGTATCCAGACACTATTGGCCTCTTGACTGCCACTAGTAATGTGGACGCACTAGCAGCATGTAAAAGAAAGATAAGGAATGTAGGTCGTCGTCAGTAAAGCGGACAGATCACTGAAAACATATAAATATTGACGTCATGTCGATTTTTCTGCAAAAGCCTGCCGCAAAAGCTGGAAGGCTCGTGCAGACCAATCACGAATAAACTCGTGAGCTAGCAGAAATTTCCGAGAGTCAAGCCAAAGGGGAATAAATCCGCCAGCGGTAACTGAACCGCGTTATACGCAGCGTTATATTGACAAATCAAACCTGGTCACGAGGCACTCCAAGCCACCAATGTCACACCGAGATTTGCATTTTGCAAGATATATATACAGCTTTCGTAGAATCAATCCGTCAGTGAATGGATACATGCTTTTCCACTATCCGACAAGGCAGTATTATATCATCGTAGGTGGTAGATCTACATTATATCCAAACAGCTCATATACTTACAGAAACCCCTACATCTATCACGTACTAAAGTTGCTTCTGCAAAGATTCCGTGTCTTTCTATAGACAATTGACTCGAGCCATGCTCTAAACAGGTTGCACCGCCTCCTCCCTGAAAGACCCACTGCATAAGAGGGTTACGCGTGAAGTTCTGTCCCAATTGTTGTAACCCTTGTACCGTGAAGACGATCAAAATTGAGAGGTGGGATCCAAACCCTGTTTAATGGTGTGGCCATCAATAAATGACAGCGACTGTAATAGTTGGGAAATGGAACCACAACGTAAAAGTCGCCTGTTTGTCGCCCATCTTATTCCATATTCGTTCGAAATCAGGACAGGCAACCTGACCCAGAACATGGTCGATATGCACTTTGGCTTAGATCGAGAGATGCCTATCAAGGACACAGATTCGCATAGAATCAGTATTGGCCAGACATGGAGATGATACAAAAGAGGGAGTGGCCTGATTCAACAGGTTGGAGATCAGCAAAAAAAAGGAAAAAAAAAAAAAAAGGGAAGTTATAAGAACCCGAAGGAGAAAAAAATTGCTTCATATATATTTAAAGTGTGATTGATAGCTGTAGTGGCGGCTTTGTAGGCGATTGGGCCGGCTCAAGGAGAGCATCACATCAGAATCTACTGCAACGCTACTACTAGTATAAAAACGGCGATGGCAAACAGCGACGAGATAGGATGAGAAGCGAGAGGACCACGTGTAACAAGCCACATTCAGGCTTTCAATAGCTCACTCGTCTTATATAGAATCTAGGGCAAGGTAAGATACTATCACTAGCTGTTAAGAAACGGAGTATCGTGTTATCTGTCGTTGTGACCCTAGAAACATATATCGTTACTTGTGAGAAGACAAGAAGCAGAAGTAACGCTACAACTGTCACATGATAATCTTGAGATTGACACAAGATGTCTTATTCATCCCAAATTCAGACGAAGAAAGCATTGAGGAAGAAGCATATATGGAAACAAAAACAGAAAATGGCCTAAGTTACCCCAGGTTATTCTGCCATGGCCTGGACGAATGGAACTCGAGTCATACGTAAGTGCCCAGGTCATAGCCCTTTTTTCCGTTTTCTTTTCTCTCAATAGTAAGCGCAGAATCCAATCAAGAGTATAGAATCTGGGGATGAGATGTCACTAACATTGAACTTGGTGTTGGACAAACAACGCACTAAAACCTTTAGAAAATGCGGAGAAAAAACGAATGATTTTCAAAGCCGAACTAACTACATGTGCTATGGCAAAAATGTGTGACAGGGGGGGAGAGGGGGGGTGATCTCAGTTCCTGAAAGAAGAACGGAATGAAGCTTGGCTTATGCTTACACTTAATACAGGTGATGAGTAACTGTTTAATGGCCGTAATATCTAATTTCCAAAAAAAAAAAAAAAAAGTTTAGTTTATTGTATTATGACTGCTGATATCTTTAGAAATTGCGACATTACCAAGATAGCAGAAAAATAAAACCTAGGAAAATCTACCCGGGTCTATCCGAGGTTCGAGTCTCAAGTAGGAAGATTTCGTGAACATGACCCTTTAGGAAACGGGCAACATCGGGAAGTCAAAAATGGTGTCGGGCGGCTATCCCGTCCATTACGGCAGACGGGATGCTATGAACCCAGCTATATCGTAGTATTTGTAGTCTCGAATGACAATATGGAGGGCGGACAACCAGCCGAGGAAGCAAAAGTCGACCTGTGACGGTCCAAGATTGAAGCTATTCACACTGCGAAGTGTGCCGACGTGCCTCGATGACTCGGCTACTTACTTGGCTTCTCTTGATATGTCACGAGGGCCCTTCCCAAAGAAGAAAAGAAATAGACAGCGGCCGCAAACTGATGAAGCACGAACCGAAAATGAAAAAAATGAAAAATCAAAGTGTTTTAGTAATATGAGGAGAGAACAAGCAGGGTTGAAATCTGGGGTTGATGGCTGCAGTGTAGTACTAGGCAAAAGTATTGAAAAACGAAACTAGCGAGAAAGTTTATAATTCAAGAAAATCAAGAAAAGAATAGAGCACGACTATGATTTGGAAATTACACAATAACACTAAATTTGTTTGAGTGTCAATAAATATATCATAGGGTTAGAATGCCGTTAGGGTTATACGACATACTGGCCCTCCAACTCGGGCGTTCCCTCGCATCTTTTACGGCATTCAAGACTCGCTGACTATATACCAAGCCTGAAGAAAACGCGTTGCTGCTCTGCCGTACGGAATTAAGGCGAGTCAACGAATAAAAACAAAAAAGGCTATGTTAGCATTGAAGCTTACCATAGCCTATCAACATGATCAAGGGAAGCTAGGGAATCTTTTTTTTGGCGGTTCTAACTTTGCTGAGACTCACTTAGACTGACTGGTCTGTGCTTCTGATGGGAGGCTCCTTGTCTGAGATATTCTTCCTTGTCTTATGTAAGGTTGTGTTATCATATCTTGATTCTATATAATGTTATGGCTAAAAAGCTTTCCAGTACTTCCCCCCCTTTTTTTTTTGTTTAAACTCGGCGCCTGTTCGAAGATCTCGTGATTCTAGAAGCGTCTCCGAGTCTGGCCAATCCAGTAAATGGCAAAAGTCAAGACCAAGCCCTGCTAAGCGTTACTAGTTCGGGAGGGTCAGTTGCTCGTTAATGCTAGAACATTTAGAACTTAACTAGCGGCAAGAATGATATGTGCTAATTTATTTTGTATTTATCTGCAATTCTTTTCTTTTTTTTTGTTCTTCCCCCGGATTTTGAAGTTTCTGCCCCCCCCCCAAAGATTCTAAATCTATTCTTCCTTATTCTTGGATCATATATTTTGACTTAGCAAACACGGGACCAAATCGACTAGGCTGCTTTGGGCCTTGACCAAGCCAATAGCATCAATTTTTTTAAATTTTTTTTTTTTAAAAATCATTAATCTTATTCAGTTTCCTAGAACTATGAAGATGGTTAGGCGAGTCCTAGCCCACTATAAACACAAAGGAAACAGAATATAAACGCGAAAGTTTAGCCCCGCCGAGGCAGGATTTTGAGAGTTAGGCCCGTCCAAGATGGGTTATCAACATGGTAGTTCTTCAGATCGTGTACGGATGGTTGTCCAATACAAACATGCCAGTTACTCTTTCCACATAACTACTCATAGGGTATGCTGGCCCCACCGAAGCAGGATATAGAGGGTTAGGCCTGTGGATGACGGGTTATATCAACATGGTGATCCTTCAGATCGTGTATGGATGGTTGTTCAATACAAACATGTGATAGCAACTGAAACACCGTCTTTCTTATTCATCAATAGTAGTAATAATCAACATGTTTGTTTTGTTCATATTGTTCTTCCGGATCGACCTTGGGGATTGCCTGGAGACAATGATCATCGTGGCAAACCAGCCAAAGATTTCGCGCCATTATTTCGGTCAAGAATTGAGAGATGACAGAAAGAGAAAGGGCTTTCACCGCAAAACCCAAGGGAAACAAATAGACTCGTAGAGTGCATTGAATTTAGTATATCGCCGAGTCTAAAAGTATGGCGGTGGCTGTGTGACACGTACTCGATACTTCAGTAGGTACTTGCGGAGCTGCTAGCTATCTGCCTCTCCAAAACTACCTTGATCGGCAATTATGTCTCGTGTGTTCATCTTATATATACCATGTTATCTTCAAAAAAACAAAGGTACTGTGTATAAGAGAGCAGCAACAAGTAACCTGATACTTGCTTCCTAGAGGCCACAGGCCCAGATTTCTCTACACTGGCTTCTTGTTAAGCGATCGTTACCACGAGGCCGGGTGACTGTGGAATCGTCTTGGCACATCAACCTATCGGCCCAAGTAGACGAACAAGACAAGATTAAGAAATAAAAATAAAATAAAGAAAATAAAGCCTCTGGAGCGCCCCACCTGACTCCAAGCTTTGTCGTAATGAAGCTTGGAACTTCCTTGTCAGGATTTGCTTCAGCAAGGAAATAAAATAGAATTAAAAGAAATATTTTTTTTTAAAAAAAAGAACGCCGCTTTAAGTCCCAAACGAGCTTGTTGTAATAGAGACCGAGAAAACCTGGAGATATTCGATAAAAGTCTCTGTATTTATAGCCTGCCCACATGTTCTTGTTAGCCTACTTCTCAATCGGTGACTGTCCCTTTATAAGTATCGCAAGTTCCCCAGATATAGCATCGTTGTTTGTCTTTGCCTTGCCTTGGATTGCCTGCCTTTTGTTTCTTACAAACCGTTACTTTGTCATTACTTCTTCTTTTTTCTCTTAGTTTCTCTTTTTTAAAAACACGCTTGACTTTGCTCTATTCTATTTGTCTCTTATCTCTTGTATTAATCAACCTAAGTGTGTCACGTCACTTTAACACATACTTCTGCAACAAAGAACCAGACTACTCTCGAGCATCACAAACCATAACGTTCTGGAGTCGCTGCTTTATTACTACCATTACTACTATAGTGCCATGCTACTACTGCTATATATATACAGATATACTGCATCTCTAAAGCTACCCGACTTCACTGTCTTGTCCCCCCTCGTATCACCGCCACATTTGTAGCTTCTTTCATCCCCCCTTCTCTCCGACGGAGGATCTTATGAGTTCCGTCCAAGGCCTACAGCACACCTTATATCAACCACTTTCTCTATCTTTCATATTTGAAAACGTCCGCAAGCTACAATGCCCGGAATCGTACCTATGAAGATGATCCAGGTGGGTAAAGGCTCACAAAGCCGCATTGCCCAGGCCTGTGATCGCTGCCGGTCCAAGAAGATTCGCTGTGACGGCATCCGTCCGACGTGTACTAACTGTGAGAGCGTTGGTTTCACCTGCAAAACCAGTGACAAACTGAGTCGTCGGGCCTTCCCACGAGGCTATACAGAGTCTCTGGAAGAGCGCATCAGACTGCTGGAGACGGAGCTCCGGGAGGCTAAAGAGGTTCTAGATGACAGGGAACAGAAACTGGACTACCTTTCCAATTCTAGATCATCTCCGTCTAGTCGTCTAGCGCCACCAGCTTTAGTCTCGGCACAATCTCCTGCGGCGCAATCTACCTCTGCTTCATCTAGTCGCGGCGTCGAGCATCGCGCCTCGCCACAAGAGACTAGCGTGTCGTCGTCGTCTTCTGCAAACAGCAATAGCCAGTCATCTTCGTCTTCGTCGTCTCTAACTACTGATACAAGCCCGGACGAGAGTCATAAGCTGAGAACATATGCGCCTGTCTTGAATTTGGGCGCAGGAAACTCTGATCTGTTCTTCATGGGCGACTCAAGCGGAAAGCGCTTCATTGGTAAGTTTCTATCTTGTGAATCGCAAATCATGAAAGAAAGTCGTCCTTTGTCTAATATACGTTCGTGTCGTTTAGAGCTCTTTAAGCGCGTTATGCAAGAGAAAGCCAAGCACTGCCCGCCGTTCAACCCAGAAGCCTTCCTGCATATTCATGGATGCCCGCCTCTAGTTTCTGATGCTGCAGGATCTCCACCATCATCATCATCATCATCACTGTCTCTAGATATACACTCTGCTCTACATAACAACTTCCACAGCTCTCCTTCTTCTGCCGTGCCGCCGCGTATCTTTACAGATCGTTGTGTCAATGTTTTCTTCCAGGAATGGGCGCCGCTGTTCCCCGTTCTGCATAAACCTGCTTTCTTGGTGACATACGACGAGTTCGTGACAGACTCGCTCAAGATCAAGGTAGACCACAAAATTGCCCAACTGTATCTAGTCTTCGGTATTGCGGCTCTATCCAGTGACCAGCCGGACATTGAACAGATTGCATCATGCGAGCGTCAGTGGCAGTTGGCTCTGGCACCTATCATCCAAAATGTTACTATCAACTCGCTACAGTGCGTCATTCTGGCTATGATGTTTTGTGCTATCCGCGGAGATCATGGAATGCTTCAATATTACCGGGCAGTTGCTGTCGGCATGGCTATAAGACTCGGTCTGCATCTTAAACAGAAGCACTTCTCGTTTGGCCCATTGACTATGGAAACCCGCAAGAAGGTTTTCTGGACGCTATACACTCTTGACTGGTAAGTGGTGTCTCTGCATCTTCTCTCTTTATCTCTTCCTTTCTTTCTTTTTCAGTATGGTATCGTGAACTCATAGCTAACGAGCGACAGCTTCTCTGCTGCTCTAATGGGCGCCCCGCGCCTCATTTCTGACGCATGGGTCAAAACCGAGTATCCCATAGATTGCGATGACGAGTACATTACGGAAACCGGCATCCAGCCAACATTACCTGGAGAAGCTACTAGGGTTTGCAATGCTTTGGCCTTGTTCCGTGCGGGTCGCATTATGGCCAAGGTTATCGACACTGTCTATGCGCCCTGTGGCGTTGAACTGTCCATACAGACTATGAAGGACTTTGATACTGAGCTTTCCTCCTGGGAGGATTCTCTGCCGCTGCACTTAAAGCTTATCTTTGAGTGTGACAAGCCGTCTACAAATGTCACAGGCAGTCGCTCGCCAATACTTGTAAGTTGTCCTATTGTGAGATAAGATACCTTTCTCGAGACTACCTAGTGCTGACTTGCATGAATTGACTAGGCTTTGGTCTCAAATTACATCCGTGTCTTGATACACAGACCTATTGTTGAGTCCAAGAACACGTCCCACAGTGCCTCAAGTCTATTGACCATTGGCCGGGCTAGTAAACGCATGACGCAGATAATAAAGCTGTTAGAAGAGCGCCGCATGTCCTTTTCTCTATGTCTCAACAAGGCTGATGTCCTCGCACTCAGCGGCATGACTCTTCTTCTCGAAGGCATCCGTCTGGGTACTTCAGCGTCAACATCACTTCAAAACAACGTGACGTTGATAAACTTTGTCGTCAAGGCCCTCTTCCGCCTCAAGGATGGTGGCTGTATGGACTTCAAGCAAGCTGCGGCCGCCTTTGTGCGTCTGGAAGATAGTGCCATCATGCGTCTCCGCGACGAACCTCGTGATCTGACGCCTCACCGCCCTCGGTCCGAAAACGGTTGCACGACGTCGATAGCCAAGTCTCCGTGCAGCGAATCTACGGCGTGGCGGAGTGCCGATGCTTTGCGTTTCAGTACTTCCATCTCAACCTCGGAGCCGGATCTGGTGAGCCAGGCTGAGCGGAACCGTCGCATGACGATGCCAACTCTGAAGGGACGGCCTATGCTGCCGGCGTTTAGCCATAATAGCATAATTCCTCGCGATGTCGACAACACAGGCTTCCATCTATTTTTCTCAGATGCTGCTTCCAATGTGACTGGCAAGAACATACCGAAGCGCACACAGCAAACCCAAGCTACTGTTCCACAAATGACAACGTCATCATCTATCGGCAACAGCAATAGCCCGTTCCAGGAACAGCCAGGTGTCACTGAAGAGACTCTGAATGCTCTGATTCAGAATAACGCAGTTGCAGACGGTACTAACGGCGTGTTTGACCTGATCTACGGAAACACCTTCAACATGGATCCCACCGAGCCACAGTCACCGCTAGGCAACACGCTGCCCAAATGGGGCTATGATAACACTCATGTGCCCATAACTGGTGGCGGGCCACCGTCACTTGCCATCAGTGATACTTCAACACTAGCTGTTGACGAGCAGCAGTCTGGCTCTGAGATGAACAAACCTCGAAGCAACCAGGTGTCCACGCCTGATTTTGATACGTCCATGATTGGTCAGCATCTAGAGGACTTCAGCGCGCCATACCTTAGAAATAGCATGATGAACCCGTTCTGTGATGGGCTCATGTGATGTTATTATCCTTCTCCTTTCTATTCTTCCACTCTTTTTGTTATATGTGTCACGAACTTTTTTTTTTCTTTACTGCTATCACGCGCCTTCACTTTATATCCCCCCCGTTTATTGCTTCTTTTTCATGGCGTTTTGCTTTCCCATGGTTCGGTTAAGAGGAAGCAATTATTGTATCCTTTGGAATGATACATCTGGTTGATGATATCTGAGTTTTCAACTTAGTTCAGAGAAACTAATTGCTTTAAAATTTCAAGGTTTCTCTTGTTTAAATTTTTTTTACTATCTTACGCTGGCTTCACCGCCAACTCGTTTTTTTTGTTTTCTCATTTTGTATGTCTCTTGTTTGTATTGTCTATTACATGGAAAAGGAAAAATACTATTGGATTTCACAGTCATATAGCTATGTTTTATATCATCATTTCTTTTTGTCAATGGTAGTAATATTAGAAAAATTAAGCCATTTACAGTTAACTAATACTCTATTGCGACCTCTGAGCGATATGTTTTCTTGGTGTTGGCCTGAGTCGCAAATTCGGCATGACAAAACGATGTACGTGAAAATGTCTTTTCATGATAGACCTATCTCTGCCTCATTGTAAGGCAACTAACTATTGGTTAGTGCATCTGTTGACTACTGATGATAAAGAATGGCCTATAAGTATGTAGTATGATATAGCTTTATAGGATGGTATATAGTCGAGTGTTTGCTCAAACTGTCGCTTATCTCCATGATGGTATTTCACTATCAAAGGCTTTATGTAACCTATCATAGCTAGCCCCAAGTAGCATATCAATAGTACTGTCCGTAGCCAACCTTTCTCTTCAGAGTTATTGGTGATGTTTCCGTACCACCACTACAGACTGAGGCATATAGAGCGAGTTCTCAAGCTATCAAACTACAGTAAAAGATACCTACACAAAAGATGGATACGGCGAAATTGGATACTAGGAGTGATGTATCATGTATAAGTCGGCCAGTAGATCCTATAAAGCAGGCTAGAAGGCGCGAGAAAGAATGCGAAAGAAGAACACTTTAACTTGGGCATGTACGAGTGAACGACAAGGAAGGCAGACTCCGAACGTGGGACATTGAGAGAATTACAGATCTATAAGTGCTATTTATATATATGTATGGACGTTCCTTTTGAGTGATGATAGGCGTATAATTACCCGTTCCGGAATAAGATAGAAAAGGACTATAAGGTAAGACGCGGAAAGAGGATTGAACGGTAGTAAGTTGCTTGCCCTTCATCCATGACTGGATGGATATGTACGTATGTATGTTCATAGTACAGAAACATGAGCACAAACGTAAACCAAACAAGTGTGCAGGCAATGAACCATTAAATACACATATGTGGTTCATATATACAGGGAATAGGGGCTGATGTTAGGGTTAGCAACTGATAACAGCAACTTGAAAAATTTTGGCTTTTACTAGTTAGTGGAAGTCATACATAGTAGATACTGCGTCGTTGAATGGTGACTTTTTATATTCTTCCTATGGTTGGTGGCTAAAGCCTCGTTAGATAGTTACATGGTTAATACTTGGATGACAAGAAAAGACATATATAAGCAGTCACTTCTACTATCTGACACTTCAGTCTTGTAGGAATGAGAATCTACATAGGGTCGCGCGAGAATATCTAAGCTGGTAAATCTGACAGAACAGAGGACAGATTATGGCTGGCTCTGCAGGTCTTATGCGGCACATTTTGGGATACTGCGCCAATAGTAGTAGCTTTGATTACGAGTACTAAACTTAGTCTGAGTAGTTTATTTCTCTCTAGTTTTCTCGTGATACAAGAGATATTATCCATTATATATGATTTAGTGGCCCAGTTGGCCATATAGGCGGTCATTATCATATTCTTGAAAAGTCGACGTATTTGTCAAGAATCTGGAAGTTGAACCATCTATTGATATGATTTCCAAAGAACTATCTTCCAGCCAGGCTCAAAGGGGTGTGTGTCTATCATGAAGAGTTCTATTAAGGGGTGGCAATCAGATGCTAGAGTGGAAGAAAGGGAAGCGCAGAGCCTTAGACCATGCGGCTCAATGATTCGTTTACGATTCTTTTCTCTTATTGTGGAGTTGTTTACTAGTTTGAGCATGTGAAAGCCGATAAAGGTCTTGGCGTGGCCTAGCACAGAGGGAAATAAAAAGAAAGGAAAGAAGGAAAAAAAAGAGTCTCTGATCCGCCATAAGCCGACTGGCAGACCGACAGCTTTCTAGTACTACTACAAAATTGATTGCCTAATTGCGGCATTCCAATGGAGATTAGGCAGTCTTACAAAGCCTATATGATGTTATATATACATGAGTTGTCAGTAAGAGACAGTTAGACATAGTGCGAAAAGGGAAGAAAACCTCTGACACCTAGATAAGCTTGAAAGAGGCCCTTTTGTATCTCACTGTCCAACCTATCTTGCTTGTCAGACGGCCTATAGTCACTCTTAGCTAGCATTCTCCAGGCTGCTAACGACTTTACACCCAGAAGAACATGCAGGGAAACGCTAGGTAATTGTCATCCGTACCGTACAGTAAGGAAATTATACATATATATCTAGATACATGGTAGAACTATAAGCAAGGGCAAGAACAAGCTCAAGACGCAATAATACAAGCAAGAAGAGGGGGCGGGCTTTCACATGCCTTGCTGCGCTTGTTTGAAGATGCTTAGTGCGAGTGTGGCCCCTGTAGGAGTAACATCCGTCTTATTCCTTTAAGAAGCACATGCTTTTTTTTTTTTTTTTTTTTTTTTTTTTTTTTTCTTTTCCACTCTTCTTCTCTTCGTTAAAACTCAAGACACGCTATAAAATATTAATAATGACAAGAAGCTCGCTCTTGAGGGAGTTGGCGGCAAAATAAAGGAATTTGCTGTTTCCGTACAAGCGAAATCCTATCTCGAATCCTTATCAAGAGAGGAAGTAGATTTTAGCTGCTAGTGCTATCACAGGCTGTTTATGAAGGTAGCCTAGTGGTAAGTTATACTTTACTTACAATCTGGAGACTAAACTGAGGACTACTACGCAGTGGTGCTACTATGTACTAGCAAGATAGAAAACAAAGTTTGGATAGTTACATATATGGAAAACTAAAGTCTGGGACGGAGAAGTCTTATTGACTGGGGCATTGGCGCCTAAAAGAACATTAGTAAGACAATAAAGAAGGAAACTATAGGGTTTCGTCAGATGGCCTGACAATACAGCACCAGTTTTACCACTAAAGAGCAGAAGAAGTATATACTATACTAGTATTAGAGAGAATAAAAATAAGCACAGGGGATACTAGCAGAACAACCACTACCCTCTGGATTCTTGGTGGCTTATGAGGGATGTTTGGGGAGAGTACAGACAGACCGACAATGCCAACAAGACAGAACAGTGGTTCAGCTCGTACGGCCTGTCTCCCGACGTGACGCAACTTTGACCGGCGTTGTTGCTTGCTAGCTCGAGGCTCAACTTTGGGTCTGATTCTGGGTCCAACATATGTTCCGGTGTGTGCTGTTGTTGGTACTGTGCTTGGCTCGCCTCGTGATTTAATCAAAGTCAGAGTCAAAGTCAAGGTAGTAAAGTATATTGTATATATCTTGATATTTATATACTATTCACACTTGTGTCCGTGAACAGGAGACTTGTTGACTTGCATAAAGAGGACACACTTCCCCGATTTACTTGGGAGATGCAGTTGATATCTCAGGCTTCTTTTTCGTTCTTCATTCTTCATTCTTCATTGTCAGCATATCATAACAGTCATCCTTACTGCTTCTCCTTTCCATCATGTTCTTCAACAACGGCGTCGAAATGCACATCAAGCCGGCGACCTGCGCGCCCAAGAAGCTTTGCCAAAAGCCCGACGATACTCGTAAGTCTGTGTTCATCTTCACAAGCTACATCTTCATCCCGTGTCAAATAATGCTCAGATGTGACTTGTTCCAATCTCTATATATCAGCAGAGAATTCACATGTCTAGAGTTAGACGAGCGCTTGCTTGGGGCACCTCGTGATCTTAGCACCCCATCAACAGCAGCAGGCACAAAACCACCACCCTACAAGCCGGGATCCGAGCCCCTGTAACTAGGCGGCTTAGGAAAAGTGGGCTCAGCTTAGCTCAGGGTGTCTGTTTAAGAGCCCGCAGGACCGTTATCTACGAGTGTACTCTAGAAGAACATCATGAAGGCGATGAGATGGTTGAGAAAGTCTTTCTCTCTCTATCTCTCTTTGTGTGTGTATGTGTTTGTGAATATCCAGTCTGGGTTCACGATCTAGTTGCGACCACCAACGAACTCAAGAAAGAATAGTGCCCTAAAAGATACAAGAAGAGCCCCTGTAGTCATCATCGCATCGCCATCTCTATGGAGGGGTAGTGCCGATGCTTAGTTATGCTCAATTATAACCACGCCCTCTGTCAGTTGTCTTTCTTTCGGGGACTTAAAGTTTTGTCTTGTCTTGGTGAGGATCAGCTCATACATTCATTCCATCATTAGACGTCTCTTGATTGTCTTTTTGTCAGCGATTTGGCGTGGCATTTATAAAAAAAAAAACAAATCCGCTCTTATCTTTTCTTTTTTCTTTTTTCTTCTTCTTTATTCCCTTCTCTTTTCTTGTTTGCGTCTATCCCGCCTTTTATTCACCTATCTGATTTTTGGATTCCTCCAAATCTATCTCTTGATCATCTTTCCAATTCTTCCAACCAAGACCCTTGACTCCAACATCCATTGGCACATCCATCTTACCACCAATCATGGGCTCTTCTTCCATTTCTTCCATGTCCGCCCCTCGACCCTGGGACGATAGCGATGCTGCGATCGCTGCTAACGCTACTTCAAACACAGCCATGTGGGCTAAAGCCATCCCGCACCCCAAGAACGCCTCAACCATGATCCCGCAAGCTATTGCCCACCGCGGCTACAGTGCCGTGTATCCCGAGAACTCCATGGCTGGCTTCCGCGGCGCCGTCGAAGAGGCCGGAGCCAACGCCATCGAGACCGACGTGCATCTGAGCCGCGATGGCGTCGTCGTCCTCGCCCACGTAAGCTGCTTTGTTTTTTTTTTTTTTTTTTCACCCAACGTTAATGGCGACTAAACTCGTTCTAACCCGCGCTCTCTCTCACTCTTTCTCTCTCTACAGGATGTTAGCTTGAAGCGCTGCTTTGGACGCCTGGATAAGGTCTCCGATCTTGATTTTGCCGAGCTCTCTGAGCTGCGCAGTCTTAGGCCGCCGCACGTAGGCGTTCCCTCGCTGCAGGAGCTTCTCCAGTACCTCGCCAAGCCCGAGAACACTTCCATCTGGCTGCTGCTCGATATCAAGGTGCGATTCTATCTCAATTTTTATACATGTATCTTTTGCTTCCACAGCTAAGCTAACCCGCCTCTCTGTCTTGCGCAGATGCACGATGATGCCGAAGAGCTCATACAGGCCATTAGCCAAGTACTCGACGCCGTACCCTCGCCACACCGTCCGTGGGGCTCACGCATCCTCCTCGGCTGCTGGAAGCCGGGATACATGGCTCTGAGCGCTAAATACCTCCCGTCAATTCCTCTCGCTCACATCGGTCTTTCCCCCTCCTACGTCAGCGCCAATGTTCTCCCCTCTCACCCGCACTGCAGCTTAAACCTAGCCGCCACCGCCCTGCACAGTCTCAGCCCGCGCCAGCTCGACGGCTTTGCAGACAGCGCCGTCTTTGCCTGGACCGTCAATGACGAGGCCTGGATGGCCTGGTGCGTCGAACATGCCTCGCTCGTCGGCCAAAAGCTGGGTGGCATCGACGCCGTGGTTACCGACGATCCGCGCTTGTATCGTGCTGTAGCCTTACGTGCCGGCGAGCGCTCCATCAAACTCACAGACAAAACCTTTGGCCCTCTAGATGCCGTCAAGACCTGGTTTTGGAAGATGGCTATGAGACTGGCAAGCAGTATGCTGCTGGCTACGGGCTGGTACAGCCGCGTTACTATCAAAGCAACATCGACACTCAAGAACAAGAAGGCCCTGTAATCTACCAAAGTTTATCGTCTTTATTCTCTATTGCGTGAAAATGCTGGAGTCGTTTCTTCTATATTTTATGTTGTCGCGGATGGTTAATCTCATCGACAATTCAAGCCCTTTCTCCTCTGCAACAGTTCTCTTGAACTAGACCCCCCAATCCTTCCTTACTTTGCCTTTAAATGCCTCTTATCTTTTCTTTTCTTTTCTTTTCTAGCTACAATTCTCACTGCTTTATAGCTGGCTTGTCTATACCCCAACAGTAGTCTCCCGTCATGATCACAATTTGCCCCCGTTTCCTTTACTTTTTTCTTCTTTTTCTCTGCAGTATCATCTTCGCGATGTTCGTTAGAACTATTTAGTTTCTTTTTTTTTCATATATCTCAACAGATTGGGCTCAATATATAACCCGTTAGTATATCTACTAACGTTACCTGAGTAAAAAGTTAAAGAAATAAAACAAATCACTCTCTGCGTTGTGCAATTCCCTCGAAAACAAACGCTTGAAAATGGCACACGTATTTTTTTTTGTAGTACTGGTACTCTGACTGGAGTACGTGATTGGGACGAACAGCTAATAGATGATGAAAAAACAAACCTTCATAAAAATCAATGCGATACATGACCCCCAAGGAATTCCCTTCCATAACGAACGCCGAATAACATTATCTATCTACAACTTTACTCCAAAAAAAATTTAGAACAAGAGAAAGCAACTATAAAGTGAATTAAAGAAAATGCCTTTTGCTCTTTATACTCACTCAAATCTCAACATCTATGTCTAGATCTAGACTAGCAATGATATCATCTTCTTGCATCGGCCGATGCACGGTAGGAATACCGCTAGAGATCTGCCGAGACACATGCACGAGAGGCTTTGCCGCCACCGTCTTGTTCGCATCATTCGAAGTCGCTGTCTTCGCAACCTTCGTATCCTCCTTTTTGGCACCGGTAGATGAGCCATCGGTAACATCGTGCACGAACTTGGCCTTCGTTTTCAACCGACGAGACAAATCCTCCTGAATCGTCTCGCCACGTGCTATAGCCGCTTCGATCTCAATGGTGCGGTGGCGTTCCTTGAGCTGTGCGCGACGCACAGAGTCAATATTCTTCTTGCGGTTCACACGGTTCAGCTCGGCCAGCTTTTCTTGCTGTAGACGATGCGCGCCAGGCGCTGCCGTCTTGTTGTTAAGACTGGTGCGGAAGGCAAGTCCCGTTGTCGTGCCTAGCGCTTCTAGATCGTCTTGTAACTGCCGAGCTAGGATATGGTTGTTGGATTCTTCCGCTTCCGTAATGCTGCGCTGTAGGGCTTCGCGCTGTGCGGGGTCTACGCGGCGACGTAACTTGTTTTTGCGTTCTACCATTTCGGTAATCTCCCGGTTGGTGAGTTCGTATTTGACGAGTTGATTTAATTTATCCAGACGGTCTTCTAGTGTCGATAACCGCGGGATGCTGAGCCCGTTGCTGGCCAAAGAATCCTTGTGCCGTTGAAGTTCGCTCTGTAACAATTGTTAGTAACCGTTTGAACATTAAGATATGATAATGTAGAACTAGCCTCGGTAATCTTTCCACTTGATATAGCTACGAAAGGGTACGGCTCTGTACGTTCACCGTAGCCAGCAACGACATATTGATCAGTGACAACAGGGTTGCTACCACGACTATCGGGAATGGCGTATGGCTTTCCAGTGGTGATACCCTTGATGGATAGGACATGGTATTGTTGCTCGCCAGTGTTGCGGTCGGGCTTGCCAAGAACTCTGACATAGCAATCTAAAACTGAATCGTTGAATTGGGGCTTGAAGCAAATCTGAGCAAAGCCAGATCTGCTGATACGGAGACGCTCAAAGTCGGCAAGAGTTGGCTCGCGGCGAACTTTCTTTTCTGGCGTAGGGCTTCTACGACGAGGCCAGTTGTCATCGGCATCGTCGGCATCGCCATCATCTGCGTAGCGGTCACGGCCTGACTTGGCCCGCTCGCGGTCTTCCTTGGCCCGACGCATACGATCAATCTTTTCAGCACGCGTACGGCGGTAATCGTCCATTTTTTCGCTAGTTTTGGATCTCGCCGAGCGCGCCTTGGGGCGCACATCATCCTCATCCTCGGACAGGTCGGCATCATCGGCGGATCTCTTCACTCGCTTACCACTAGTGGAGCCGCCAGATTGCTCGCCACCGTCACGTTTGGATACTAGCTCACGGAGCATACGGTTCTGGGAGAAATGTTCCATGTGCTCACGGCGCTCGGCTAGGATAGTCTCGCGCTCGACTTCGACCATGCGTGAGATTTCGGCCTTTTCAGCGTAACTGCGGTAGAGGCCATCGATCGGGAATTCCTCGGCGGAAGTGATGGTAGCGCGAGAAACTGATTTTGGGGCAGGTTCGGCATCGGAGTCGGATTCATCCATAGGTACAGATTGTTGAGAGTCAGGGCTTCCGGGAGCAGATGATCTGTCCAAGTTAGTATAAAAAGTCCAAAATTACGCAGCCCGTTTGCGAGGACTGTGCCGGCTGCCAGGAATTGCAGGATTTCACATACCTCGCTTCACCCTCTTCCTCGTCGGAATCATTACGGCGCGCCTTGCGTGTCGGGCTCCGCGAGCGCGTTCTTCTACGCTTGCGACCGCTTCCATGTGACGCTGGAGACAGACTGCGGACGCTGTTATCTTCACCATCAGAGCCACCACCGGCTAAGGCAAGGAGTTCGTCTTCGATATCTGACATGATAGACTTGTTCGGATGGGATTGCTTTGAATTGCAATGGACGGGAACAAAAAGGGCACAGGTGCAGAGCGCAGGAGGTGTGGTGTAGTGGGCTTTTACGTATGTCGCTCAGTAAAGAACGCCGTAACCGGGAAGGTAATTAACAATAATAGATGAAACAGCCTTAGTGAAGAACAGAAGAAAAAAAGGCAGAAGGAAAAGAAAGTATTGCTATCCTGTATAGAAAGATGCGAAACAAAAGCAAAGTGTCCGACCAACAAATAATGGGTTTGCCAAGGGCAATTGAAAGTGCGCCTAGATATCTACCAATTCTCAATTATCCACAAGGCTGTTTGTTCTCTCTTCTTCACTTGGAGCATTTCAGATGCGCGCATTTTGTTCAAGCCGCGTTAAGGATTGACCCACATCCTTGCAAGCATTAGCCTTTCATTTTCTATAGCCGATGATCAACCGGATGAATAGTATACTCATTATTTTTAAATACACGACGGCCCCACTTTCCGAGACTGTCTTAGAGAAGCTTAAGATGGCTAAACGTTTGTGAAAGATATCTACAGAGTCTGAGGCCAAGATCATACTTCCAAATGATATAATCTAGTAAGGTCTATATGAAGACATTTATTCCCTTTTTTAAGCCGCACCGTTACCAGAAATTACATTTGCCATTAAATCATATCTAACTATGTCGGCGCCACGCATTTTTGTTCGCCGTGCTGCTATCTTTGGCGCATCGACTCTTAGTCTCGGGCCTAACGCAACACCCTCACTACTTTCACTACGGTTCTGTCGGACTATGGCGACCGAGGCTTCAGCAGTATCCTCGTTAACACCCAGAAAGACAAAGCCTTTAACTCAGCAGCAAAAGGACTTTCTATCATCCGCTGTAAGCTGTAAATCAATCCTACCTTATTTCACGACCCTTTCTAACAATTCTTTTTTTAACTACCAGCTTCGTGTTAACCACGCTGGCGAACTTGCCGCTGTACTGATTTACAAAGCCCAGACACCAATAGTTGTTGGCCGTTCACCACAGCTACGGCCTCTCATGAAGCACATGTACGACCAAGAAGCCAGCCACTTTCGTACCTTTACCTCCATGTTGGCTACGCATCGCATCAGACCAACAGCTATGTACCCGATATGGAAGGTAATGGCTACTGGGTTGGGTTGGGGGACTGCCATGCTGGGTCAAAAAGCTGCTATGGCTTGTACAGAGGCTGTAGAGACCGAGATTGGCGATCATTACAACGACCAGATTCGCGGGCTGATTGAAATAATGGCCAATTGGGAGGCTGAAGGATATGATATCGGCGATGAGTTCCGTGACCTGCTAAGCACATTAAGACGAATCAGGGACGAAGAATTAGAACATCTAGACCACGCCGTTGAACACGACAGCAAGCAAGCGGACCCACATTGGTTGCTCACTGGAGTCATCCGCGCGGGTTGTCGTGGAGCCATTTGGGTCAGTGAACGGGTGTAAGTTATAGGGCTAGATTGAGATTAGATGCTGGCCATGAAGACATCATCATATGCCTTGTAATTTGTATTAATAAGTATGTATAACATAATAGCAAAAGTCATGAACGGCTAAGGCATTATTTCCATGGCGTGTACGATGATCGCGCGTTCCGTAATGACTGGTATAGCAGGCGTGGATGAGGTGGGAAAAGGATATACGCATGCTTGCAAAGAGACTTTCAGATGCTACAAGGATGTTAGTGAACAGACATATAGAGAATGTTTGATAAGGAGAGACATACTAGATTTGTAGCGGGGCCACGTGGTCAACTTGGTATCCCCAGTTGCGCTTGTTCTCTTCCGCCAGAAGCCAGTCGTATGGGAACTGAACAAGAGAACCCTGCATTAAACTCAAAAGCTCCTCAGCCTCCGCCTGCGGAAGGACGTCTTGCGGGTTCTTGTTGCGACTGCCCTTAGTATTTGTGCGTTTGCGTCTACGCTGGGTTCCAGATGTTGAAAAGCCCGCTGAAGTTCCGGGGGTGGCCCCAGAATCACCAGCAGCGCTGGCTGAAGTCTGTAGACCAGTCGTCAAAGGTCTATTGGGAGCGGAAAAGGTAGCACGCTTTTCGCGCTGACGCTCAGTATCACCGTCCGGTGAGGTAGGAGGTAGGGTGATTGAGGGATCCAACGGCGGGAATGGCGTATCGCCAGCTGGCAGCACCGGCGATGGGCGGTCAACAACAGAGGTGGTTGAGGTAGATGTAGATGTAGCTGCTGTAGTATCTATATTCAACGGTACGCGAAGATTACTCGGGGTAGGGCCGCTAGAGGCACCGGGATGGTTGCTGATCGAACCAGTGTCGGTGTTGGTTGCGGCCGACATGCTGGGGTCTTCGATGACAATATTGTTGCGGGCCTCGTTAGCAGCATGAGCTGCAGCTTTGAGATCGATCGGGGGGTGGTTTATATGGCCATGGCTACTGTCGGGAGGCCGGATATCAGGCACGTTGCCTTCCATGGAGGCAGTAAACCGATCACCATAGTCCATGAACTCACGATACTCATTCCATGTCGACACTTCATTGTCAGGCATGCAGCGGAACACGCGACGGTATAGCTTGGTGTTGTTCTCGGCAACACGGTTCCACACATCATCGATAAAGTTCGGGTTGATAGGGTCGGCCATGCAGAAACGGTCGACGATAGGCCGGTTGATATCAGATGCCAGTGGATGAGACGAGCCATAACTGTCGGAGTGGTCAAAGGCAGAGCTGCTTGGGCCGGCCTCGGACTCTAGACGGTCGCCAATTGACGAGACAGATGGTCTACCTGGTTCTGAAGAGTTACTGAGGGCACTAGGACGACGCTCACGAGACCGGTCAGTGTCGCGACGCCCACGCTCAGACAGATGATCGCTGGAGAGAACCTCGCGACCTTTGACTATTTTGCTATCCCGTCCGAACTGATCCGGCACGGTTTCTACGATGTCTTCTTCGTGATGACTATCGATAACAGAGGGTCTGCGGTCTGAATGAGATGCGATTTCTGGATCTAGCGATACAGTACGACTTTTCATAGACTCTGAGACTGAATCGTAGCCATCGGTCTCTTCCTCCTGCATCTCGGCAGCCAGTTCTTCCTCAAGAATCTCGTCGACCTCGAGGCCCAAGTGCTCACGCATTAAGCGTACGCGCAGAGTGTGTGCAAATCGGCCAACCTTGTAGGGACGGCCAGCCATTTCAGAGTCAATCATGTCTGTATCGCGCACAACAGCAGCAGTCTCTGAGTCACGATCTCCCAGCATAGAACGCTCGTTGATGTTTGCAGAGCCGATAAGCGCCACGCGGTCATCGACGATGATGATCTTGGCGTGAATATACAGTTGCTCTGTCACCAAAACGCCATTCTCCATCTTACCCCATTGGCGAAGACTGAAGAACTGGATATAATCCTCGGGGGAGATGCCAGCAGCCGTTAAACGTCCAAAGATTGAGTATGGGCCACGACAGATACTACGGTACTGACTCTCCAGAATCAAGCGAATACTGGTACCCTCTGGATTGTCGACAGTGTTCTGAAAACCAGGCATTAGTGGAATTATGACGACGCAACGCCAGTCCTGATTTTCACGATGAGCGCGCATAGCTCGGGCCACCAGGGCATCGCCAATGCGATTCATAATTTTGACACCGTCAAACTCCGTGCTAGTTACGAAGAACTGGTTCTCCATGTAGACAAAATGATCGGAATCTTCAATCATTTTGATGTACGCGTTCTGGATACTGTGTTCTGTATGGTTGATACCAAGCGACCAGTTGCCAGCCGAACGTAACAACTGCACCTCACACGTTCCAGTGAGGCCGAGTGCTTCTAACTGTTCAGGAGAAGCATCCGGTGGCGGCAGAAGAAACGGTAAAGGCCGCGTAGCTTTGCGGCCACGACGAATATAGTTCCAACGCTGCACAAAATGGCGCGTCAGGTCACGTGCCGGCTGACCGACGACCTGCATAGCCACATCGTGCCATGGCATACGTGGAACGCGACTACGATCATACATCTCCTCGTATGGCTCGTTGAGACGGTAGAAATCCTGGACGCGGGGATTGCTGTAGTCCTTGCCTGGGAACATTTGGCAGCCACTAGGTGCAACCGGAGGACCGGTCGGCTCGAAGCCCGTAGGCCGATCATCAGTGAGTGGATGTTGCGGCGAGTCCCAACGACCGAAGCATAGATCAATGCCGCCCAAGAAGGCAATGTCATGGTCAACGATACATAGCTTTTCGTGATGGGCATAAATAAATTGGTTCTTCTTGAACTGATGCGGTGACCGCTGGATGAAAATGTTCGGATGTAGGTTGAGCAGCGAGTACTTAGTATGCGTGCTATCAATCGGGATAGCAGCTTCGACGTTGCGATACACGATGACAAATACCTTCACACCCTCTTGTGCCTTACGCTGTAGCAGTCGATCTAGACGCCATTTCTGGCTGATGGCTGCAGGTCTCCGCATGTACAGTTCTGGGCTTAGCCACCAATCGTGAATATAGATGACATCACGCGCCATCTGGATTGCTCGTGATACGTTCCACATGTAGTCACGGCCGTCGACGAGCCACTGCGCATATACATTATGACGTACCGGACCAAAGCTATCGAACCGGTTCTTCTCGTGCCACGGTGTTGTGGCTAGCATGTCACGCACCGATTGCTCAAACTGCTGTATAACCGAGTGGTTGCGGGAAAACAGTTTCACCTTACGCTCTGAGGTATATAGAGTCAGACGATGGTGTTTACCGTTGCTGCTGCTTCCACCAGCACCTCCACCGGCCCGATTATCTGGATCGGTGTCATCGTCATCCAGAATCATTCCATGCGGAGGCACAGGCGTGGCAGGAGTAGTAGGTACGCTATTTCCATTGCTACTACCACCGCCAAGGAACTTTTTCTTACGCTTGTGTCCAATTTCAAATGATGAATCGATTAGGTACACATCATAGACGTTCATGTTCTCGGGCGACTCGACACATACAATGTAGCTCTGCCGAACAAGGAACCACTTGCGACTATGGCGAGCAATCACCTTCCCGGGTGTTAACACACGCCGAAAGTCTAGACCTTTGCTACTCTGGATGTGAAGATAACATTCTTTGCCGTGATGACTACCCTCGGCCGCCAGACGCACCCCAAGCGCTGAAAGCTCCAAGAAACGACACATGCGGTTGCTGTCGGGACGAATCATCAGCCACTTGATCATCTCCTGCAGATACTTCTCCAGCGCCCGGCGCTGCCGTTCAACATGGCGTCTGCGTGTGGCCGAGGCGGCCAGTTGGCCGCCATAAATATTACCAGCCACCATGTCTTCGAGTCCCGAATCGCCCTCATCAGTATAGTTATTCATCGAGTGGTGCCGTGAATGGGACTGCGAAATGGGGCCACCAGTCTGCTGCTCGTGGATGGGTGGCGGTTGTTCCAGTGGTATATGCACGCCTTCGTTATCACCATTGCTGCCGTTTCCTATGGCAGGGCTTCCGTCGCATGTTTTAGGCTTTCCGGTGCCCTCTTCGTCACTCTCGTCATTCTGAGATCTGAACGAGCGAAACCATGGAAAGATGGCCCAGGGGAACTTTGGTTGGCGATAGCGGGCTAAAGCGCCCTCCTGTCTTCCGGTGGTCGTTTTCATACGATAGCGCAAGTGCAGCTGGTAAATGTCACTTAGCGTGCGCGTGATCGTCCACCGCATGGAGCTAGGTCCACTTCCGTATACTAACGAGATAGTAAAGATGGAATGTCGCTCACTATCATCCTCGGGGCGATGTTTGCTATCAGTAATGTGAAGTTGGAGCTGCTCCAGAAGTACTGGTATGCGTTTGTTTCCATGCTCATCGCGCTGCATGTATGTAGCCAGGAGCATAGCAGCAGGCGCACCAGCCCGCAGTTCCGAAATTAGCTCTGCCGATTTGCTCATATTAAAGCGGTCGTCACGCTTAGAGCGTAGCAGCTTGAGGGTGCTCTTCACCATGTGCCAGCCCTGTGCACCAAGTGTAGCAGCACGTTCATGACTGAAGAAAGTGCGGCGAGGAGTTGTTGTACCATCAATATCGGAGCCATTGCCGACATCAACACCACCGCCAAACGATGTAAGACGGCGTATATGCCCCCGGCTACGAGACGGGCCTGCATCAGTCCCGCTAGCCCGCGAATTTTGCCAGTGTGCAGACCCACGCTTTCCAGGGCGTTTCTTCTTTTCCATTTTTTCTAGTCTCTCACGGCCTTCGCCTTCTGACAGGCCGGCATTCCAACGTTCAGATTCTTCATTCAAACCCGGGAGACTTGATCTATGGCGCATTATGAATCCAGCACTTAGGGGTGCAGCGGGTACTTCAATCATTCCTGATGTATTTGGAGAAGATGCCCACTCAGGTAGACGGGGTCGGCGGATCTTGCGCCGCTTTTTCTTTGCTTTCCTCAGGTCACCATCCTCGTGTGCGGCCTCGTCGGCCGTTTCCTCGGCGTCGGCATCAGCATCGTTGTCACTTCCTGTTCCAACGTTTTCGTCTCGCAGTGTACGTCCAAGTCCAGACGGCGAGCTGGTTCTAGACGCACTACCATCTGTCATGCCCCCAGCCGAACGAGGGCTTTGGAGGCTGAGAGACTTGAGTTTCGAGATAAATGACGATCCGAGATGTCTAGAACCGTCTCCATCGTCCCAAGATGGCTGTCGTGTATGTGAATTTGAGGCTGTGCCAGCAAATTGCACATTGCGACGGTCATGTGTGGCAGATGTGACAGTTTGCGGCTCATTAGCGTTGAGTGGCGGGATAGAGAGTGACGGGACATTACGTTGCGCATTTTTAAAAGCGTTGTTAGCGGCAGCAGATGAAGACTCATCATTGCCTCCAGCGTAGTCGTACGAATGTATCCGTTCTTCAAGCATGCTAGTTAGAGGCGCTTCCTGTGATAGCTTAGAGGACTGTTGCTGTATTTGCTGTAGCGGTGGCTGTTCGGTTCGAGAATTGTCCTCATCAGTTAGGCTGGGCTCTCGTATTATCGGGCTCGGTTGAGCCTGATGGCCATTTTGTGGGGGTTCTCTCTCCATTATCAACCGCAAACCACAAGTAGATCGGAAGGTATAGCGAGTCTGTTGGAATTAGAAGCAAAGCTTGTCGGTAAGAAAGACGAGCAAGAGTCTAGTTCGCTTGGTAAGATATCAAAGTTAGCATACACGGATCTTCGTGTCAAAGAGGGGTTGTGCGCAGAAGAATTGGGTTTCCAAGACAAATAGTATTACATTCCGTCTTGGCTAATGAGGTACATACCCTATTTGCAACCACTAGTAGTAGTAATGTGATGCTAGTACGCACAGTCAACTTGCGGTGTTGTCCGTGGCGTTTTCGAGTTTCTGTGGCAGACGTTGCGTCGCTTTGGGATGAAACCTATATAGAACGCAGAGATATTGTATCGATAAATGCAGATTTGAGGCACACAAATCCCCATGGATTCTAGCTTTCTGATGCTAGACAATTCTCGCCTAGAAGCTCAAGCCCAACTTAGTATTCAGCGAAACGGATATGCAGATATCGGATGGCCAGGAGGCAAACAATGTCGAATAGTGAGGTCTGTGTTTCCTGAATAGATTGAAATTGTATTATATCAAAACAAAAGGGGTGTGAAATAAGCAAATAAGATAAAAAGATGAAGTTGTTTCAGTTGAAAAACTAAGAAAACACACTATCACGACAAAGATTAGGCCAACGTTAATCTTGCGCCCCTAAACTGACGCAAATCAAGAAGCGCTGCAGTTTCAAAGTAGTTTTTGTCAACTTATCGGGCAAAATTGTATAATCCCTCAAAAGGTTAACTTCTAAGGCAAAGTAGCAATGAAAAATTGCCGCAGAGTAGTCTGCTACAGTGTCTTCAGTGTTACAATAGAAACAAACAAACAAACAAGCTAAACTTGTAGATGTTAAACACTATTATGTAGATGTTCCACCATATAGATGTTTGGTACAATCTACATAGTAGCCTGTCTTTGAATTATGATAGCAATTTACTTGAGCTACTAACCCTGATATGAGCAGAAATGAATGTCCTCATTAGGGTTAACATCGGAGTCAAAAGGGCTCGGATATTCTGTGGCTAATAACCCCACGCGCTTGCAAAATGGCAGCGCGTCAAGCTTGATTAGTTAGAGCAACCGCCCACTATAGAATTGTAGTGATAGAGTGAAGCTGCAGCTTGCAACGTTGAAGCTATTTCCAGCTAGCCAGCTCTGTCAAGATGCCTAGGTAAACTGAACTCGCTTATGAGGTGTTTCTTGGCGCGTACTGACAATCTTGCATAGAGAAATCATCACCATTCAAGCAGGCCAGTGCGGCAACAGCAGTACGTCTTGACCACTACTTATCTACCTGCCCACATCACTAGCTTCATCGAGCCCTGGCTGGGATCTATCTGCCCCTCCATATCAACATTACCACCACCCGCTACCACGACCTCTAAACTAATTTATTATTATTGACAGTTGGTAGTCAATTCTGGCAGCAACTATGTCAAGAGCATGGTATCAGCCAAGATGGAAATCTTGAGGATTTTGCAACTGAAGGCGGCGACCGCAAAGATGTCTTTTACTATCAGAGCGACGACACCCGATACATCCCACGAGCTATCCTGATCGATCTCGAGCCCCGCGTTCTTAATGGCATCCAAACGGGCCCTTACGGCAATATTTACAATCCGGAAAACTTCTACATTGGCAAGAGTGGCGTCGGTGCTGCGAATAACTGGGGTGATGGATACCAAACTGGAGAGTATGTACACGAAGACATCATTGAGATGATTGATCGTGAAGCTGAGGGCAGTGATTCACTAGAAGGTTTCATGCTACTGCATTCCATTGCTGGCGGTACTGGCTCTGGCCTGGGATCATTTCTACTTGAGCGCTTGAACGATCGTTTTCCTAAGAAGATTATCCAAACCTACTCGGTTTTTCCAGACACTACCAACTCGGGCGATGTCGTTGTACATCCATACAACAGTATACTCACTATGCGTCGCTTAACACAAAATGCCGACTCAGTCGTTGTGCTTGACAACGGCGCTCTATCCCACATTGCTGCAGATCGACTCCACGTTCAAGAGCCTTCATTTGCTCAGACCAATCAGCTCGTTTCGACCGTTATGTCAGCTAGTACGACTACACTGCGCTACCCAGGTTATATGCACAACGATCTTGTGTCGATATTAGCCTCACTGATTCCAACGCCCCGTTGTCATTTTCTAATGACAGCCTACACGCCGTTTACTGGCGACCAAGTTGGCCAGGCGAAGACTGTACGCAAAACTACTGTTCTTGATGTTATGCGCCGTCTTTTACAACCCAAAAACCGCATGGTATCTACTATGCCGACAAAGAAGAGTTGCTATATCTCCATTCTCAATGTTATCCAGGGCGAAGTTGATCCTACCGACGTACACAAGAGTTTGCTGCGTATCAGAGAACGTAGATTGGCAACCTTTATCCCATGGGGCCCTGCTAGTATCCAAGTGGCATTGACCAAGAAGAGTCCATATATTCCCATGAACCACCGTGTAAGCGGCCTCATGCTGGCAAACCATACAAGCATAGCCACTGTAAGTTTTCGTATAACCACCACATTTATTCCCAGACTCTAACAACTATACAGCTCTTCAAGAAGATTGCCCGCCAATTCGATGGCATGAAGAAACGCAACGCCTTTCTTGAAGCCTACAAGAAGACAGCACCGTTCTCTGAGAGCTTTGATGAATTTGACGAGTCGCGCCAAGTTGTCGCAGACCTTATCTTAGAGTATGAGGCCGCCGAGAATGCTGACTACTTAAACCCAGATGTTGGCGGTGTTTCTGGCCCTGAAATGGATAAGCGCATGTAGCTATACAAAGCCAGAATGACAGAAGCTGGCATACGTGGTTTTGCCCGTAACTGTTGATACTACCAACCTGTGGTGTCTGAGATAACTCTACCTTCTCGAACGAAGTACACTTTCACTGAAATACCTGCCATCATAATGACTCTGGGCTGACGATACTGGTTTTTCATTGTGACTTCTTTTAACCGCCTTTGCATTATTTGAATGGGCCTTAACCTCGCTTTGACTATTTTGAATTAATTCTTCTTGGCGTTTACTTTGGATTTGGGGGCTCGACAACGTAGCTAGTTTCTATCTGTTTACCTTTTATTTATCATTTTATATCTTATCTCAGCCTTGATCTAACTTCTACAAATTCAGATGCTACTGCTTTGATTTCATTGTTTATTTACATATCCTGCCTGTATAAGTAAATAACTTGGTGTCTTGAAAAACCTTGGGGGTAGCTTGCCTTTTAGCACATCTGGTAAAAACACTAGGCATGTAAATAAACAATGATATTGTAGCAACTACTCTGACTATAAAATGCAATCATATATAGAGGAGTATAAAACGAAGTGTCTCCCAACTGGTCTCTTATATGAAATACCTCCCATCTTATTTTCTTTCTATAGTTCTGAAATGAATCTTGTTACACTTGCTATACCTTTCTTTCACAACTACTGCCATCACCTCTGGACTGATTGGCTTCTTGATATACCACCCCAAATACCATTACAGTCTATGGCCCCTACATCAACCGCGAAGACATCTTACTCACTGGCTTTTTTTTTTCATACGGTCCGCTGTCGTCTTTGCTAAGGCGCAAGTATCAACGCATTTACCTGTATTGCATCAAGTATCTTCTAAGTTTATAGAATTATATGCTAACTCGCGCTCTAGATATCTTTCAAGCCACTGTACACTTCTACTCTTAGAACACTACTTTCGACGACTAGTACACTTGGTATCGTACTTGCTCTACATTGCCAAAGACTCGTTAGCTACCGAAGTCATATCTTTTTGTAGCCTATAAACGTGTCTGCGATGCCAAAACACCAGAATCAAGAGGCTTTAGATGCCATGCGGGTAAGATGAGTAGTTAATCTTCGTGTAACCATAAACAACAAATATCTACACCTATAAAGCCCAATTCCAGTGATATCTCATTTTCTACACAACTCTACTTCTTGTTTATTTCTCCGTCTTCATACTAACTGTAGTTTCAAATTGAAACTACCAGCGCGATATTGGCGATTATGCTTATGACCTTGTTTCTCTTGGCGTTGACAATACTGGGAGCGGAACTGTTGATGAAACTCTGCAGTCCAATGATTTAGTATCTGTTAGATCTCCCGCTACGCCTCTTCGACATCGTCACAGCAACATCTCAGATTGTGACATTTTCGTTGCTCACCAGCACAAGCTTTCTCCTGTATTACCAGATCTTGGCCTTCACTATCAGAGTAAGTTTCTTGATTTGATTTCAAAGATATATCACTTACCTATCTGTATCTATCTTGTACAGACACCACCTTGCAAACTGCCGATCAAAACGTGGGCTTGTCATTTCGAATGCAATATCCAATAGCCAACGACCAAAATATACAACCTTCAACGTAAGAGAGCTATCCGTAAAAAAGCATTTGATGTTTGCTAACTGATTCACGTAGCATCAATGTGCCTTCATATACATCCACAAATGCATCCGATCGTCACTTTATACGCCCATCACCTCGAGTATTGCAATCTGCCACATCATTGGGATATCAGAAGGTATCTAGCCATCACAAACAAAAGGCACCAACTTTAATCGGGGATATTCCGCGTTACCCTGTTCCTTCACAGTCAAGCCAAACCGTTAAACCCGGCACTATATCAAGTATATCCAATTATTATAATGTTGGAGAGTCCTCCCGGGCTACCTTATCGTTCCGATCTTGGCCAAACATCTCCGGCATAACTGCTAGCAAAGTAGTTCAATCTCCGGGCGATAATATTTTAACAGGTTCACGTTCATTATACCAGACCCCCCCGCAAGCTTCTCGTGTGCCCATAACGCCTCCAACCCCTCAACGCAGAAGAGCTGGCATTTACGACAGGTCTCAGCCTCGTGTAAACTTGAACCAATTATCGTTTGCACCTTTCATGATGCAAAACCAAGAGGATTCTTTTCCTGACAGAACACCGTGCTATCAGCAGACGCTGCTTCAATCCTACTATTCTCCTTATCCTCGCGCTACTATGGGCATGCATTCTGCAGAAGCAACTTCCACCCGCCATATCTCTAGTTCGCAGTATTCGCTATTACCTCGGCCTCTTACGCGGACTGTCAGACCATTGACATCGTCGGCAGCCCGGAGCCATGTGTCAATTCCGTCATCCCGGCCTTTCATTATAGCTAGATCGGTCCCTGGTAGCAAGCAAGCCGAGTATCACTCTCAACCTATTCATATCCGCTACTCGTCGGAGCAACTTCTTGCTCTAAAGCCAGAGCTTCTACATGGCTCCATGCTCAGCGATCCAGACTCTAAAACTATGATACAGCTAGAGGATACGTTCCGGTGTCGTTATAGTTTTCACGAACTGCTAGCTGCCCGGCTTCTGAAACATCTTGTCCCTCGCCCATCGAATATGGAACTGCTTCGCCAGATCATGGCCAGTTTGAAGTATGCTAATAGCCGTCTTGATGCTCCCATTGGAGACTTGCCGAAGTTGACATCGGTGCAGAAACGTAGCTCGGGCGTCCATTACTCCAACCCTCTGGATTTCTTTCTTGAGCCGTCGATGCGAAAACGGCTCCTCACAGATACAGACCCGTGCAATTATCATGATGTCTTCGATTTACTTAACGAAGCTATGGCTCATTGTCAGATCTCAGATGATGATGGATTCAACATCACAATGCACCGCATGTTTTTTTCTGAGTGTGTCTCGATGATCGTCAAAGGGGATGTGGCCAAGTACTTTGCTGTGATTGAGTGTGTATACCGCAAGAACACTACTTTTAGTTGCAACTTATTTTTGCGCCATCCTACTCGCATTATGTATGTCGATATCTCGAATGTGCACCCGAGATTTGATTTCCGTGGCGAAACAGAGGCCCAGATATGGTATCGTGGCCGTGGGCCAATTCATGCCCAACGCCCAATGCAATCCCTCATTCTCAGATTTGACAACTCGATTCACCGGGCTGTTTTCTGCAAGCACATCATGCGCCTGCAGACTTTCATGGGTTATCCAGGCGAAATGTTCCTAGATTTGCAAAAGCTGACACGGTTCCGAGAGATCATGATGCTGCAGCGTCGGGATTATGACCGTGATTTACAGCCACACCGGCTAGGAACTGCAGCTGCAATGCTTGAGGAGGTCAAAAACAGTGTTGGTCTTTGCATTCGCCAGCCAGAACAAGAGGGCGTCGCAAAGTCGCGCATGATAAATCAAGTGATTAGTGTGCGTTTGGTCTACGTTGATAGCGGTCATAGAGAAAACTTTATGCCTCAGTCTCAACAAAGTGATTTTTCAGAGGCCCACTTCACCTCGGCCGAGTCGCGGACGGCGAGTACATCCAGGCGTTTTTTGGATACAGAAGGTTTTATGGATACCGAGAGTGACGACTTGATGAGCCTTAACAATCAATGGCCATCCCTTAGCCTAGGCAGCGACGACAAGCGTACATCGGGTGATCTTCTCGTGACAGATATCAAATCAGCAGAAGATTTTCTTTTGATTGATTTCTCAAGTGATAGCGGATCCCCTACCTCTGATACCATTACTACAATTGAAGGAGCAACTATCGAGAATAGCACTCCACGGGCTAAAAAGCCTCTGGATGGAGCTGGGTGAACAATCACCTTCTCCTACCATTGTCATATCTAGACCGTTTACATAATGTGAACGGGAGTTAGTGATAGTGAAACTCAAAGAGTCTAAAGTCTCCAGATATGGAATACATGATCTTTCAGTCTTGTTTGCCTTCGTGCAAGAGAATTGGAAAGAGTTATGCATAGTTTGTTAGCTGATGATTTGTACGACTATGGAAAGATCGGTAGTAAGCTAAGATATAGGAAAAACTCCAAAAAAACTAAAACTGTTTTCCAAATTCATGAGTTGAATTTCGTAACACTCCTGTTTGCTATGTTCATGTTCATTCACTTTTGATGCGCTCATCGATGCTATCGATGAGATTATGCATGACTTCATCTCCATTGACAAGATCATTTTCATCAGCCCGCTTTTGAGCATCTTCAATAGTAGCAACAATACCAGCAGCCATATGCCTCTTTATTAGTCTTTGGCGAGCAGTTTCTCTCTCTACTTCCACCAACCAAACTTCATCATAGCGTCTTGCAACATCGGCCCACGGAGCCTTATTTAAAGCCAGATAGTTTCCTTCGCAGACTATAACACGGCTGTGTGGACTGACCAAGACCGCTCCCGGTGCAGGATCTTTGACGGTATGGTCGAAGCCGGGCGCAGATACAAACTTGGCATCCTCGATAGTACTCAAGTCAGCAATAAGATCCACCCAGCCTTGTGCATCAAAAGTAAACGCAGCTCCGCGGCGAGCATGTGCAGTTACAGGATCTAGCATAGTAGAAAGATAGGCTCTGGTGTAATGAAAGCCATCCATTGCAATAGCCACGGCTAATGGCTGCGGCTGCGGGGTTGTCAATGAGGCATTGAGGGAGGCAGTTATGGCGGTCGCGAGGGTTGTTTTGCCGGAGCCGGGGATTCCAGCGATTGCGATGACTAAAACAACGATGATACAAAAATCAGTGATATAGAAGGCAAGAAAGAAAATCGAGTTAGAAAAAAAAAAAGGGAGAAGATGCGGATCTTGCAGACGAGAACAAAGGCACAATGATGGGGATATATATATATATATATATATACGGGGTATTTGATTGGGTCAATTCATACTAAAGCGGTGATTTGCAGGTACGGAGTCAAGCTTGGCGAGGATCTTCTCGGTCAATCGCGTAATTGTACTGTCCATAGTAACTATTAAATTGAAAAGCTCTATCTTCTATTAGAAACTGTTTCGATAAGAGAGTGTAGATGAAAACGTGTAGGCAATGAATTTGATCAGATAAACAACCTATATACGAGATTTAGGCTTGAAATTGGGCCGTCAAAATCGCACATTGTAAATCGCAATCATAGTGGAGAAATTTGTTCTACTTATACGCATTGTTTAATTTTTGGAGTACAACCTAACGATAAACCGACGTCATAAGGGTTAGTCGATAATTAAGTAGGTTTTTTTTTTTTTTTACAGCATCAATCTTATTAGTAACTGTAACAAAATAACCCTTGTGACACCATCATTGAACATACCAAAAAAAACAAAATTACATAGTATGACGTAAAGTCAAAGTTTAGACTACCATAGAAAAGCGAAACTAGAATAAATACGCAGATGCTATGCTCATATACCAAAATCTCCAATCACCATATCGCGTTCCATCCATTACAAGTATAAAAAATAGAAAAGTGTGGTTACGCTTCGTTAATTCAACATCAGTAGCCACCTCCATGACGTCGGGAACGTCCAGCGCCGATATCGATTCTCTGCATCTCTTCCATCAATGCCCAGTCATCCGGGTTAGATGGAGGTGCACCCCGCGCTGGAGCCATACGAACTAGAGCTCCACTCATCATCGGTACTTTTCCGGGGACGTCTGGAGCTCCGTTCATACCACTGCGTGGCGGCCCGCTTGCAACATACGGGGCATGGTTTTCCTGAGAATAATTATCCCACGTTTGCGCACGGGTTATGCGTGTAGTTGGTGTGTAATTGTCTTGATGATTGTTAGACACTGGACCTAAAGGATTACCTCCGCTCTGAGGAGTAGGACCCGCGCTCATCCGGTTTGATTTCTTTTGCAGTTTGTTACGACTTTGAGACGCAGATGGAGGTTGCGGATTGTTTACGTTGCCATAGGCTATCTGGGCTTGAGGTGGAGGTCGAGTCGAAATCTTAATCAGACGACGGCCAGTTGGGCCATGATAGGCACTAGAAACCTGAGGATGTGAGTAGCTAGGAGGCGGAGGGTTGTTGTTTCCATTTTCTTCTGGTCTGTCAGGCTCAGGAGCCCAAGACTCTTCGGGTAGATGATCTGAAGGATCGATTTCGCGTCCGTCATGAGTGATGATCTTTTCGGGCTGTTTATTCTTATCGGATGATATATTTTTGTTGTATTGGTCATACGAATCAGGGCTGAAGGGTATAGCCGATGACCGACGGTCTTGCGAGAGAGGCGGCGCAGGACTGACAGACTTACGGCGAATAGTGTACTGCACATTGGGGCTGGGTCTTGGGCTTGGATTTGGACTCGGGATAGGCGAGGGCCCACGGTCACCATGACGAACCATCTGCTGTGAAGATTGTTGTTGTTGTTGTTGTTGTTGTTGTTGTTGGTGATGGTCGTTGTATGACACGGCACTACCGCGACGATCATATCCTGACTGCTCATAACCTTGACCACCGCCAGGAGAATATGAGTTGGGAGACGAGCCCGTACCATGGTAAGGTTTAGGCGAAGGCCCTCTACCAGAATATGTGTTAGGCGAAGGCCCTCTACCGGAATATGGGTTTGGCGATGGGTCTCTGCCATGGTATGAATTAGGTGAGGGTTGTCTATCGTTGTATGGATTTGGAGATGGCTGTCTAGCACTGTATGGGTTTGGAGATGGTTGTCTACCATTTCCATAGGGGTTAGGCGATGGCTCCCGTCTATATGAAGGTCTAGGAGAAGGCTCTCTACCGTTGTAAGGGTTTGGTGAAGAAGGGCCACGACCTGTGTAACCGTACGGCACTATCTCGTTGTTGGTCATGGAACGACCACGCTGAGAAGTCTGCTGGTAACGCTCCTGTCCAGACTGTTGATATTGTGGAGGCATGGATTGCTGTGGCTGATACTGAATTTGGCCGGGATAGGATGAAGGTTGGATGGGAGTTGAGTAGCTGCGCTCACGTTCTCGTTGCCGCTTTTCATGGGCTAGCTCAGCAATTTCTTGAGCAATGACAGGATCAATACCTGGAATTAGTGAGGCTGGTATTGAAGGACCATGCTTCTGCTTAGAGCGAGGAACTAAGGTCATAGCCATGTTCGAAGTCTCCTCTGTAGGAGAGGGCGGCTGGGGACCAGTACTGTACGGAGTTGGTGAGGGATCGCGTCTACCAGTAACTGGGGGAGCGGGAGATGTACTATGTCTCGAAGGCCGCTGTGGTTGGTATGACTGGTATTGTTCTGGTGGCGATGCTGACGAAGGTGGCGCAGGGAGTTGATATTGCACAGGACGAGGCGCTGGCTGCGACTGGTACTGGGAATGATGCTGAGGCGCTGGCGGCGGGCCAGATTGATACTGCTGCCGCTGTTGCTGTTGCGCGGGGGGTGGTACACCCTGTGGGAAACTATCCCGACGGTACTGTGGCTCACTGTTGTACTGCTGTTGTTGATGAGTCGAAGAAGACACAGGGGCAGATACAGAGATAGCAGTCGAGCTGTGGTGAGAGACAGGAGCAGACTGGAATTTCTGTACGGGAATGGGTGGCAGCTGTTGTGATTGATGCTGTAATGGTGGTGGCTGCTTAGGAGGGGCTGGTTGCTTATGAGACTGTACTGGTGGCGCTGGCGGCTGCTGGTATTGACCAGAGCTGGATTCATGGTGATTTTCAGTGGAGCTACCAAGTTGCGACGGACGAGCAACAGCCTTGCGAACAACAGTCTGGGATGAAGCTTTAGGAGAATCAGGTACATCTTCAACAGTTGGTTGCATCGAAAGACGATGAGAAGCCGAATCATAGGAGCCAGCGCGCGGATTTTGCGGCCGTGCCTGACGTGGCGGCACCGGAGCTTCGTATTGTTGTTGCCCAGCAGATGCAGGTGGCGGTGGCGGAGCATTTGTCTGGTGTTGGCCAAAAGAAGGGCGATCTGATAGGCTATATCCAGAGAACGAGTTACGATGTGCCTCGTTTTTGAGTACCTCTTGTCTCATGCCATTAGGCTTTGGTGGTACAGCCTCGAAGCTACCGCAATAACCTGCTTCTTGTAGAGGCACACTGCCACCACGACTCCTATGAGCCGGAGGTGGCGGAGGAGTATCTTCTACACGAGTTGGAGTTTGATAGGGAGCTGAAGATGGCGGCCCTGGGGGCTGATAAAAACCTTGACCCTGAGTTTGAGACGGCGAAATCTGGCCATGTTGATAATCGTTTGGGTGTTGGTGCTGGGACTCGATGTAGTGGCCATAGTCGGGCTCTTCGGATGGCCGGGGAGGCGTGCTCTGACGACCTATCAGCGACCGGCCACCGTGTAAAGGCTGCGGCGAATGCGGATTGGCAGCCATGTAGTGGTCATGCGATTCTTGATGGTGTACGTGTGGCTGGGATGGGACATATTCAAGCGCTTGTGAATGAGATACTGGGTCGCCGCCATACGGCGCGTGCGTAAGTGGAAGCGGCGAAGGGGGAGCGGATGCAGCCAACGCAGCTGCGGCGGCAGCGGCTTTTTCTTCTGCAAGAGTCTGCTGGAATTTGTGCTGCTGGAGTTGTTGTTCCTCTAGAAGGCGTTGTTGCTCCTGTTGAAGATCGACTAGGCGCTGTTGTTGAGCCTTTGCGGCGGCCTCTTGTTTCTCAGCACGGGTCGTTGGTTGCGGCCGAGGACCGACACGGTGAGGTTGGCTGATAGCCTCTTGCATCTGCGGTAAAATAGCCATGTGTGAAGTAGAGGGGGAGTGATGGACTGAGATTGTATTAACGTGGGCGGGAGTCTCGCCAGTGACTGGATCTGAAGGAAGCGGACGTCTTTTAACAGGACTACGACGACGGGCCGACCCGTTGTTCCCGTCGTTAAGCAGTTCAGGTTCAGTAACAGATTTGGGCCGAGTAGAAGAAACATTAGCAGGTTTGGGACGCTTGTCATAATATGTAAGCTCGATGCGGATTTCGCCAGCGTACTTTCCGCGGCAACCCAAGCTTTGCCAACGGTCACTCTGGCCGCCACCAGCCACGATAATCTCTTTCAGATCAATCCATGTTTCTCCGATTAGGTCGGTCTTCTTGTCGTCGTTGAATACAGAAACCTTAAGCTGGTAATAATCAGGCGAGTCGTGGACCTGGAATCGGAGTTCTTGATCCCTACATGTGAAAATGGTTGGTTAGGATTAGAATGCACACCACCTGAGCATGTGCAGGCAGAAGATGGATTGGCTGCGACTCACCATCGTGGAGTTTGGCCGCCACGGATATCGGTTTTAGTCTTATGGGCTTCTTTTCCAAGACGGGCAGCGCAATAAGGGTCCTGCTTTCCGATAGTTTTGCGGTTGGGAAGGTTTTTAGCGCGGTCAATAATCAGCACTAAGGTGCCAATTTCCGGGCCATCAATAGAAGCGTCGGCAAAGATACCAGCTGAGTGCTGCAGCTGATTCAGGGCAGCAAACTTGGAGAGTTTGTTCGGTATGGCCATAGTGGGCAGACCGGTACTGCAAAGCAGTCAGGCAGAAATATAGCAAAATATAGTTTTAAGGTATGAGGGGTATCGGAGGTTAGGTGGTGATGGAACTTTGTGATATAGACAAGCTTGGTGAAAGTAGCGCCACTTGCTATGTTTATGTACACAACGATTGATGTTGACTTTTTGAGTTGGCCTTCGAGCTATACCTCCAGAATAAGTTTAGCGCGGGGCCAAAATTAAAAAAAAAAAAAAAATTAAAAAAAAAAAGCCTGACTCGAGAAACAAACTCAAGGCGGGTCGATCGATACGACCAGGAGCTGTATAATCTGGCGTGGATGAGGTAGGTGAGAAACGACTGAAAAAAAAGCAAATGATAACAACGCAGTCTGAGCTGAACGCCACGACAGGGCGGTGAGGAATTTCACTTCTGATGATCACGAAGTGCTGGGGATGAAAGAGGAAAAGAAGAAAGGAAAAGAAGAAGAAAAGAGGAGGAAAAAAAGGCCTAACGAGAACCAGAACAAACAAGGTGGTTGACAACCACAGCAGTTGCCTCTTGTAATATTTCGGAAAACGACAGACAGCGAAGGCAGGCACTGATAAAGAAAATCAACTACGTATTTCCATGACCCGGAAGTATCATTCAAGCACTAACAAAATGGAGTCGCTCGTTTCGTGGAGGGTAGGCGCGGGGCGCTGCTTAATTGGCAACATCCCTGTTCGTACTGCTGTTTCAGTTGTAGAAAGGTTAGAAACCCCGAGAAAAGAATATATAAAAAAAAAAAATAAACAAATGCTGTGGCTGGGATCACAGCGCACTACTAAAGAAAAACGACAGAAAAACCCGCTCTCACTGACAATCTAACTCAATGGGGCTGACGCGTATGAACAACCACTCGCGAGAAAGAAGGCTCTTTAAAGGGTTTTTTTTATTCTGTTCTTATCTCTGATGTTTGCTCACATACGATGTAGTCCGAGTCTTGGCTGCGAGGACGCGATTAAGAGAGAGGCTGGCTCAACATTTGCTCCAATCACAAAACATCAAAGCATCGAAAGTGTATGATTTGGCAAAATGATTTTGATCTAACAAACGTGGCGCCCTATATTAGAAGCTCTTTCTTTCTTAATGTCTTTGGTGGATGGAGTATCCACATTGTGTATGAGAGCTAACGACTAAAATCAACATTGAGAGTTTGTCTCACATTAGCACTGGAAACCTTAAATTTTTTTTTTTTTTGGCTGGGTCGCTTTAAGCAGAGCAAAGGTCACCTAAGGTCCAAACCACCCTATTTAAACCTGCAATGAATGCCAATGTCTTGCACTTTCTTACTGAGATAATTAAAACAAAAATCAATACCAAATGACGCCAGGCCAGACATACCGCGATAGTTTGAAAACGCTTCGAAGCCATTCCAGCAAGTGGACAACTTGCTCATCACATGCATATATGTTTTGTTTTGGCCCTTTTTGGACCATCAAACTCCGTCGCCTGGCAACTGTTTGCCTCGCCATTGCAACCACCTGCAGCGACACCAAAGCAACGAGACAACAAAGCAACGAAGCAAACAATGGGCCCAGCTCATGTCATGTAGCACTACAGCTGTAAATCCCACTATGATTACGCCGCTATTTACTGGCCTTGTGCGTTTAGAGTACGGCAACCCTTTGTGTTGCATGGAATTCAGGTACAAACACAAGGCACGATAAAGGAGCTCTCCCTTGGCAGCGAACACAGCGGCTACTATCACCAAGCACTTTGGAATACACGGTTACCTCCGTACGCTACTCCTAGTAAGTTATAGAAAGCTAAAAGACGGTCAAGCTACCGCTCTTGTGGCCAGCCAACTAGCTAAGGGGTAAAGGCGTCTGGTCTTTCCTATAAAGAGAGGTCGGCAAGTCTGATTATGTGGAACAGGCGAGGAGGGTTCTACCAAGCGGTCGTTTCTTTTTGGATACCAACTTTTCTTTCTAGAATGCTACATGACATGGGATCCAAAAAAAAGTGACGTAGAGATCTCGAAAAGAAGTACCTCAGCCACAGTATCTCTAGCCTCCAGCTGTCATCACTAGCATTTTCACTATGGATTTGTATAACTTAATAGTACTCGATTAAAATTTAAGCAACTATGACGGGAGGTATTACTAGGCTTGCGTAAGAACAGGCCTCTTCATTAGCTCTATCAGTCTGATTCACACAATTTTTCGTCCACCTAGTTCAGTCGCATGTGCCTTTACTGCTGAGCAGGTGATGTAACATGGTATCCTTTTAGTTCTAAATAGGCCATGCAGCTAGTTTTTATCTCTTAATACAGTGAAGTTACTGTTGTTCTTAAGCTCCGAGAAGCACGTCGGCAATGTGAAAGGGAGTGACAGTATTTCGGTCGGTCTGTGTGTATAAAATCGCTGGGTTCTCTCAGTAACTGTGTTGGAAGCCTAGTCAGCGATCATAAGGTCGCTAGTGTTTCATAATGCGCCATGCTTGATCGAGTCCGTTTATGTTTTTCTTTGAGAGTAACGCACGTCCTTTGGGTATGCTAGTAAGACCTAGTGGTGGATCCAAGAAGATATTCTCCTTCTTTAAGCTCAGACTGTGTAAGCTCACTGTCAACGTCGATGTGATGGTATTTTGAGTCTAGTGCTGCTAAGGTTGCGAAGAACATTCGGCGAGTCTCAGTAAAGTGTCTTTTTTTTTTTTTTTTTTGCCGACAGGGTTTTATCACTTGCCTCTTATGCTATTTCTTGATTGGTATCCGTCAAGCCTTCGTAGCTTTAAGCTACGTGGTTGTAGTGGGCGGCATCTTCGTGCCCAAGCAGATGTATCAAGTCACAAAATTTGACAACCCTGGGCAAGGATGGATGCAGCTTTTCGCGGTTGTTGCAGTGGTCTTGAAGATACAACCTGATTGCGAGAAAGCCGTCATCGGATAAGACGGGTTCTTCAATGGCTTTGTCAGCTTCGTGATCTCCCAACGTTCGAAACTGTAGAAGAGCTCCTCTTCACAATGCTTGGAGAGTTGCTGAGAGTCGTCAAACAAGCGTCCATATAGGAGGGCAATCCTGTGATCCGTGCTCAAGAGCAAGACTGATAACCTGGTATCTTTCTGGTCTTCTTCCCAAAACACACTTGTCAGATATCAACATCGAGTGCGCTCTAAACGAATCTCTCATGGCTGTAAAGTCAATCAAAGCAGTAAGAGAGGCAAATGATAAAGCCTTATCTGCACAAAAGACTGACAAAGAATACAGCTGCTGCTTCAAAAAGTATTACACCTGACAAGAGTATCGCATCTTGAAGAACGGTCTGTTCAATGGCAATCTCTTGAGACTAGATGAATGGCATTGAAGTGCCATCTCAGGAGCCAAGTCGGAAGGGAAGAACAGACGCTCTTAGTACAATGTCTGGCAAAGGGTCGCTAGGGGATGGATAACTTTACTCAAGACGTGCATAATCGCTGCTTAATAGCACCATATGAAGAATTCATGTATTTAGAATCAATATGAAGATGACTATATTTTATTTGAAGGAAATAAGGGTTCCGAGTATGGAACTAATAAACTAGATACTAACGAACCTATTATTAGACAAGTTCTATTTCTAGTTCTGAAAATTCTAATGTCAACTCGGGTAATACTAATGTTGAATCTTCAGAATCAAGACTGATTAAACAAAGTCCAAAATGATAAGAATATACCTCAATCTACAAAATACATCGTGGATGTGCATCTATGTTGACTCAATATTTGAGCAAGGCTCAGTAGAGACCGAGATGTTTGCGCTAGGCATGAAGTTGCTCTCACTTGCTAGTAGCTGTATTCTATTGTAAATAGTAAACGTCTACTGGAATCACGGAGATTATACGATGCCGGATTGGATACCGGACAGATATCAAGGCTATCCACAAGCCAGCTAGTAATACTCTCTCGCAGTCTAGAAGTTCGCCATCTATCTCAACTAGTAAAGCTTAAAAGCCAACACCAGTTGTAAAGACGAAAACTAATGCTTCTATACAGCCTACAGGCACTTCTTTATTCGGTTCTAACCTGGTACAGCCTACCATAACTTCTACAACTGCTAGTATAGTAACTCTTCCCCACCATATCATTACTCCTAGATCCAAGATTGGGTTTCCCGTCAGATACCATTGATGCTGGACTATTAGCCATCTTGTATATCTACAAGATGATAACGTCAAAAGTTTCAGTTCGGCTGGAGGAAAACCCTTACCAATACCGATCTAATGCGACATATCTAGTCGTTAGTGATGTTGGTGGTTTATCTGGTGTCGGAGCCAGTATCACACACTACATAGTATCGAAAGGTGGCAGGAATATTGTACTTCTAAGTAGAAGCGGCGTGGCTTCGCCGCATGCAATAGCTTTGGCTCATGGTTATTACTATATGAATGCTATGGTGAAGGCTATAAGCTTGTGATGTTGCTGATGAATTCAAATTAGATTTAGTACTCACAAACATCCTTATTTAGACGCCGCCACTTAAAGGCATTGTCCAGAGCGCCATGGTTCCCGAAGACCGGGTCTTCCGGAGTATGACATTCGAAGACTTCATCAAAGTGGCACGGCCAAAGGTACAGGGCAGTCACTTGCATGAGTTCTCGTTATCTCACCCCGATCTTGAATTCTTTGTCATGCTTTCTAGCACCACAGGTATCATCGGAGACTCTGGTCAAGCCTATTATACAGCGGCAAGCTCATTCCAGGATGGCCTTGCGCGCTGCCACCAGTTTCACAACCTTTCTGTCTTCACTCTGGATCTGGGTATGATAGAAGTGGTTATCTATATCGCCCAATCAAGCTGACGGCACCATTTCGCGTAACTTGAGACAATGGGGTTACGTTGGAATCACTCCCGCCCAGCTACATGTATTCTTCGACATTGCCACTGCCAGGCCATATGCCAAAGACCATGTAGCAGAAGACATGATGCCGCAAATGATAACCGACCTGAACTACCAGCAATAGTACGACACCACCGATCCGCCTCACTAGTTCCGCGATCCAACCTTCAGTCCACTAGTTCGTGAGATACATAGATGGAATGCTGCTGACGACACAAGAGCATCGGTCGCAGCGCTAGTGCAGATCTCAGAGCATAACAAGCCACCCAAACACCTGCCGAGGCCGTAGCAGTTATAGCCAATTATCTGAAGCGCAAGTTAGCCAAGACGCTGATCATAGCTGAAGATGACCTCGATTTGGAAACCCGCCGTCGACTTATGGTCTATATTCATTAGTTGCAGTCGAACTGTGCGGCTGGGTGTTGCGCGAAACACAAGTCGGCTTGCCGTTGTTTGATATCTTTCAATGTTATGAATCACTGACGTGTATTCCTAACACATGGGCTGCCTGTGCCTGGTGGATGCCTAATTACAGCTAACCTGATGGAATGTTCCACCTTCTGAAAGAACATTATTGCCCATTCCAATTATAAATACCTGTAGTGCATTCCATTCATGAGTTTAGAGTCTGAATCTTCTCTTCAGACTTTCAATACATGTTTATCTCTTAAATACTCCCATTCCAGATATATGTCCTTCTCATGGCTAAGTTTCCCGTAAGTTATACTGTCTCGCCACAACTTGTCTTCTTTACCTTGAGTTCTCGCACTCAAGATCTTCTTTCTTTCTCTCGTACACAAGACCTTCTTCCTTCTAGTTGAGTTCCATACTAAAGACCCTTGCTAAACTTATTCCTCCAAATCAACTTACTTGTGGCCTCTGCAAGGACTACACTTTTCCTGTGTACTCCAGCCCTCCAACCCTAGTCGATCCGTAACAGTAACGACTAATTCTACGTAGATAGAAACCATGACGATGATCTTACGCAGGACTTGAGAAGAATGGCAAAGAGGAAGAATGGGACATACCTGCGAATCAATCTCAGGCACAGGCTAGTCGGGGGTGAGAGGCACTTGGATCTTGTTTTTTTTTTTTTTTTTCTTTTTTCTTGGATGGGGTTTGGAGGCAGAATGCGAGGAACTCTGGGTGAAGTATTGAGCCAGCTCTGCTGGGTTTCTTAGTGCAACTTTTTGTTGTGGCTAGCATGTTGCGGTCACCACCTTGGTTGGGCTGGAAGCCCTCATGGTACTACTGGCCGTACTAATAATTCCAATACATTCCAGTGAATTATCAGCACTAGCAGGTTATAGTGAGTAGTCACAGTGCAGACGATGGAAATATTAGATGTCTATGAACACAAGCGATATGGAAGAGTTGGTTTTATTGATGTTAAGCTGTAGCACATGGCTCAATGCTGATGCAAAGATTACTGTTGATGGTGTGTATTGTATACTACAAAGGCCGGAGGGGAAAGAGAATCGGCTCTAGCTTTGACTCTGGCTTTGAGTTGAGTTGACTGGCTTCACAGCTGGTGATCCTTTTTCCTCTGATGAGAGAGAAATCAGTGGCTTGCTACTAAGGAGACTATATATGAGGTAAAATATACAAACACTGATAGATATATTGATGATAGAATGCTAGAAGGAAACAAAAAGGAAAGAAGAAATCAAACTTTGGCCAATCACACCCATAATCACTCTCCAGATACCTAAGATCGCTCCAGATTAGGCCGCTTAGGCTCCCGTTCTAACCCAGCATTGGCATATTCCCACGGCCTCTTTCTCGATGGTGGCCGTTCCTCAACAATCTCGGCTTGGTCAAAATCTATAATCATAGGCTTATCTGATTGACAGTCATAGAGGACACTTCGAACTTCAACATCACCAGGAATAACACTATACCGCTGGATTTTAGCCACTAGAGGCTCAAGATCTTCATAGTCTTGATGTCCCATATGGCTTCGAGGCTCTCCAGAACAAGCAAGCAAAAGAATATGCTTACACAAACAGAACCGCAAGGGAACGCTTACCTGGAGATTGATGCGCTCAAGACAAATAGGAACCACACTTCCTTGGAGACTCCTGAGTCTTGAATAGATATCCATCTCATTTTGAAGCAACCACAGATCTTTTGTCTCAACACCTTTGCCAACAAGTGTATAGCCATATGGAAATGCAGTAAACTCGACTAAACCTCCACATGCACCATGTTTAAGTATATCTTCACAGCCATTACTAACATTAGTATCCATCTGAATCTTGATACTATCCAAAAGCCAAGAGAGGTTCAAAGGATGTTGGCTTGTGTTATCTGTAGTCGCTTTTTGTTTGGAGCAGGTAATCAGGACAGGTGTCATCAAGCTTCTGGCAATACGCTAGCCCATATAGACACTTCTGCGTACAGTAGTTCGTAAGAGGAGAGCGAGTACGAGATCGACTGACTAAACTACCTCTTCCCCCACCGCTACCGATAATACCACTACCTGCTCCAGGAATATTCAGATGTGTTCCAGAGCTTGGCGCTAGACCTTGCAGATTCGAGGTGCTACACGAAGGATCTTCACTTTCATGGCCCGAAATGGGCATCAAGCCTTGAGCTAAAGATGATTATAACTTCTTCAAATCCATCTTCTTTTGTTCAAGGGACAGAAGCAGAATTGTAAGAATATATGCAACTGGTGTTTGCGTGATATTCTTCATATTCCCTTCTATAAACTCGTTGTCTAGAGGACCATCTTTTTTTGGCAAGTGATGGTATACCCAAAGCATGTTCATCATGAGTGTAAAGGTAGTAGGAGACTTTAAGTGTGTCTTCATCTATACGTAGAAAGACAAAGCATTGACCAGTTGTGATATATCCGTAAAGAAGCCCAAAACTTAGCATATAATGGAAAATCTGTCTTACAGCATTAGCAACAAACTGGCGAGCTAAAACATAGTCATAATTAGTTGATGGTGATGAAGAACCTGCCAGCCAGAGAAGAGCCACTAGTGATATCTCCGATCGTGGTCCTAGCAAAAAGCGACCCGGATCTCCTTTGGCTAATGACCGTCGAAGCAAGTCTCCTTCACTCAATCGACGCTTTGTTGCCGACACTATCGCAATAGGCCATGTCAAGAAGGCACATGCAAACTCAAAAATGAACTCGGTTTTGTGTGTACTTGAAATACATTTAAGAGTAGTACTCATGACTACATAAAAGGGAGATAGCAGAAAGCAACCAGGAAGATGGCCCAGCCCAGTATGAAGGCCACTACAAAAGGATTAGAAAGGAAATATCCTATTGTTAAGAATAAAAATAAAAACAATGTGATAAAACATTTGAACCTTAAAGATCAGATCTGGAGTAACTATCATGGCTGCTTAGTCTTGTCTTTTTTGGACTATGAAGATGCCAACTAGTAGAGTGTGAAAGCAGGTAACTAATAAATAGAAGGGTGAATTCAACTGTTAGAGAACTTGCAAGTATTCAGGGCCAAGTTGGTTGTCGACTTGCAGCAACGTGCCATATCAGTCTGTCTTGACCTCAGCCTTGAGTCACAATTTGATATTGACATGTACACCATAACGGCATGATTCATAGCAAAGTGAAAAGGCATTGCTGCTAGCTTGAAGACTTGAGTGCATGGAATAATATAGATGATGAGTACTGACCAGCCGCTTGCTTGTGGTGCATGATATCGGCAGGCTCTCTGTCGCATGCTGCAAGTCTGAGCTAGACAGGCTGCACCCCGTCCACTACCACTTTCCATCCACTATATCTGAAAAGTTGGCAACTGTGTCGGGTTGGTGAAAATGTCAGTAAGAAATCAAACCATAATATTACTTAGCTAGAAGTACTGTAGCTGAGGTACTTCTTTGCGTCATTTTTTTCGTACCCTATGTCATTTAGGGTTTATAAAGAAGGCGGCTCATAATACCAAGCTAGCTCGCGGGTAAGCAAGCCCCCCCATGCCTTGATCTAGAAGCTTTGTCCAATTTCGTATAAGTTAGACTAACACATAACTAGTATTGGTTTTATATTCCAGAAGCAATATTTTCTTATTATTGCAATGCTGGCATTTATTTTGTCCTATATGCCTGTCATGATGCCAGATTTTACAGTGTTGCCTTATGACTGATTACACTTAGACCTACTATGTGTCATGTCGTCCTTTCTGGAACTGCCTAGCCATGATGATCTAGATAGGTATAATTAACAACGCTGTACTTGCTTGGAAAGTGACCAGAGATATTCCTTCTTCAGTCAAGATAGTTAGTTACCAATTGTTTGCATACACAACTTGTTGTTTAAATTTTGCGCGAGGATTTAGCTCTCGACATCCTGACGAACCAAAGGCAAGTGAGAAACAGCCAAAAGATAGGTGCTGGGCAAAAAAGCAAGGAAATATTTTTTTTAGTCTCGTCATATTCGATTCTGTTTCTTGCAAGCGGTCTACAGAATCTATATATTAGTAGCGTTATTGCATGGCGTAAATGTGGCGTTTCTTGCTGCCAACCAATATGATGTAAGCGCTAATGTGGCGTACTTAGATTAAGATGGGTTCCTTGTGTGTTCACTTTATCTTAAAAAGCTTGGTTTTTTTTGTCTTTCTAGCTAGCTTTATTCTTTTGTACTGCAACCATGCTGAGATCTCTTAGAAAATATCAAATCACATCATTTCTCTGTCTATCTTGTCTCTCTCGTTTCATTCAATCAATCTAGCCTGCCACAACTCAGAGAGTACACCATGTCCGATTCCGTGGAAACCTCGCCCCCTGTGATCAATTATATCCTCAGCTTCATATTAGTCGGCATCGCCTGGGGCTTCACCACGCCTTTTATCCGCCGTGCTGCTAAGACCCATAGCCCGTCCGCGCGTTCTATCCTACTGTCTCCGGCAGTGCAATCAAGCTGGCTGAAATCAAAACTGTACGGTGGCTTTTTTGCGACTATCGATCTTTTGCGAAACCCGCGCTATGCAATTCCTCTGATTGTTAACCTCACTGGTAGCGTCTGGTTCTTCCTGTTAATTGGCCAAGCTGGTAAGTCACAAAAGGGGTGATATTGATATTAATGGCAGCAGTATCAGTAGTAGTGCTACTTGGGTGCCTCATATCCCTCTACAATTTTTCCTTGCCTATGATAAGCCCTCTAAGAGCTTATTTCATTACCACTGGTCAATTGCTCCTACTATACTTGTACTTCTTATGCGTTTATGGGACCCGAGTATCCTGTTTAGGAAGTGAATGCCGGATGCTTCAGCTGTCTATATGATACAGTCAACTTAAGTGTCCCCGTCACCCTTACACGCCTACTTTGGGCTTTGATCTCTTCTTTGGGTAACTGGCTAGTTAGGCTGCCATTGAGTGATTACTGACTAGACAGATAGCTCGGCTATGTGTCGGTTATGATAACAACAAATAGCATCTTTCTAGTCTAGTTGTGAATTTGGCGTATAATTCTTCTACCTGTCATTAGAAGGCATATGCGGCTAGGCTTATGGGTTGCTCTAGACACATCATCACTGCTTTATTGGAATATCTATAACCTGAAGACAAAATCATACATACTAACAACAACATAAATACTATTTGTAGAACTCAGTCTTACGGTGCCTATTGTGAACACCCTCGCTTTCCTGTTCACGATTCTTGGCGAGTGGTGGGTGGAGAACAAGGTCATTTCTAGAGGTAAATATATATTACTACACTATGTGTCTATACCAATGAATGAGTTTTAAATATTGAACAAGGGTACTAACAACACATTTATGAACTTCCAGAAACCGCTATTGGCGTGGCAATCTCGCTATCGGGTATTGCGCTGTGTGTTATTAGCAAATCTTAAACATGAGTTAATACAAAATGTATGCTACCAGATTATTGCATATATTGCTTTCCGACAACAACAGTCACTGCGTTTCTTGGGTCTATGTTAAATCAATAATTCAAGTCTATATTGCTGGACGACTGCTCCTGGCTGTCCATATCGGGGATAAGTAGCAAGTACAATAACCAAACAGAAAAAAAAGGAGGAAATAGAGGAGACAGACACAGAACATCCAGATACCAACCGATTAAAATACATATATGTTCTCTTTTAGCATGTAACAAGAACGTGATATAAGAGAGTTGCTATCATCATATCAAACTCATGTTATCTGTGTGTTAGCCCTGAGATGGATAACAAGTTGGGTCAAACTAAAGCCATTTATGTAAAATAAGTGAAACGAGTAAACATGATCGAATAAGACCATAGATTTGTACAGGAATAAAGAAAGCGGCAAGAATGGTTCAAGTGAAAGTGAAAGAAAGACGGATTAACAGATCGAAAGTCGTGATGTAGTGCGGTGTGGTGTAACTTGGGCCTGCAAGTACACTATAGGAAAGTATGGCGTGGGTATCTATTGACTTTCGTGATGTGGACTTGAAAGCGTCTTATACTATACTAAAACTGCTGACTAGTTTAAGTATCTCTAGTTATAGAGGGATATTGAGGATTCAAGAATTTGGTACTTGTAGAGCTATTGTGGAGGTAAGCATGTGTAGTGCCAGGAATTATGAGTCGAGATTATAGCAGTACTAGTTGGCAAGTAGGTGTATGGGTAGCATAACTGTCTCTATCATCGCCAGCTTGAGATACTTACTATCCAAGACGCTTTATTTAATTTCTAATGCGGGTTGAAATCCAACGAGCAACTCGGCGGACACTGGGGTCTTCGGCTATCCAGCGGCCAAAAGATATATCATGAGCTTGGAGCTCGGCGTAGATATATTCGTCGGTGATGTTACATAATTCCTATTTAAAGAGGTTGGCATGGTTATTAAATACGTGATATGATATGATATCGAAAAGCTAAATGCCTATCAAATTTGCAGATGCTTTATATATGGAATGCTTATGTTCATGCTTACAGTTCGTAGTTGCTCGTCGTTCATGGATAGAGATGGCTTGGTAGCACTACTAGGCTTTTGTCCCTGTAAAATCTCGCTGCGACCTGCGATCCAGCGCATGGCAGCAGCCTGACGGTAATAAATTTTTTGGCCCATGTGGCGTCTAGAGAAAGCGTCAAGGAGAACTCTTCAGGTAGAGGACACTGTTAACTTTTGATAATGCAATAGTGATAAATGGATGGCAGAGCAACTCACTGTTGTAACTCGGCCTTTTCTTGCTCTTCAGGCCCACCAGAAGGAGTGGGGACACTAATGTCGGCAGCGCAGTCTAAGATGTGGCGTCCGTCGAGAGAGCATTGGCGAAGAGTAACCCAGCCTTCGGTGTAGTACTCTGTCATATCTTCAGGATCCTGGGGTGCAGCAGCAATATGCAGCTGTAAGTTGCGGAAGTCGTCTAGGAGCTGAGCAACTCTGAGTTGGCGTGCTTGGTTGACTGTGTACAGGTCAGAAGATGCGGTCAAGGCAGACATTGGATGACTTCATAAGGTTGGATGGAAAAACGAACGGAACTTGGGGAAGAAGCAATGAGAGGAGTGGCTTTGTTTTTTTGGGTTAAATGACAAAAGTGATATATACGGCATAAGCATGAGGCTGCAGAAACACTGAGTGATATCTACATAGTGGCCATGCAGGAGTTGTCAAGGATTGGACTTATAAAGGACTTACGGCCGTCCATAGTGCAGTAGGCGCTTTTTGCTGCGTTATAATTGAAATTATGGCGAGGGCTTGAAGTAATATGGAATATAGCTGATAACGGAAGTTAGAAGAGGCTGTCCTAAGATGATGACAAAAGGTTGTAGTAGTAGTAGTAGTAGTGGTAGTAGTAGGTGAAAGACAATATATAGTGTTGTATAGTCCGGATATGTTAGTAAGTGAGGTGTGCTATTGTGGAACACTTGATGACGAAGTCGATGATGAGAGAACAGAAACTAGTTGCTAAAGAAACTGGGGAGAAAGAGTTCGTTATATATATCCAGAGGGCGAGATAGGTACAGCTAATAGGCTTCGTGGATTTAAGGTAAGATAATTGAGAATGAGTGTAATGAACAGCTATAATACAAAAATGCCTGATAAGTGAGGTGTGATTGTTGGGGGTGTATTTAAGCAACCGTGAGTTCTGAGGATTGCGGAAACTGAACGACTAATGAGATTATGGGGGGAATAAGATTGAGAGTGAAAGTTCAAGAGATTAAGTGAGCAAGTAACTCATGTACACTGTTGCTAACGCAGTAGTGTTTGACAAGGCGGGACTGGAAGCGGTGGTTAGTGAGTCTGATGAACTTCTGTTGTTCGTCGTAGGTTTGATGACTGAAGGACATGCACCTCTTAAGTATCTGCGCCTGGGCGGCCTCTGGTCCGTTATACAAAGCTAAAACAAGTTTATCTTGGATGCCGTTGGTTTCCACGTATACATTGTGTAAAAATGGGATAGAGCATTGAAGGTGCAAGTAGATAGATAGGCGTGTAGGTGTATACTTACAAATTCTGGAACTAAGTGTACGAAACAAGTATTGTCACAATGCCAATTCACCGCTCTTCTCAAGAATGTGCAATAGTCGGCCAAGTAACATAGTACCGCAGCTGACGGCTTATGATTCGACGAGCTAACAAAAATCTTCATGGCCCGGGGGACGGATCGTCAGTAGCCGCCCTTCTCTCGCAGGTGACAGAAAACAAGCCCTCTTACTGTTTCCAGTCAACCCCGGGAACCCAAGCACCACTCGCAGTACGTAGACGCCATAAGATTCTAGAGATGCCGGCAGAAACAAGAAGCTACCGACACCCGAGCTTGTATATTGCATAATATATGTAGGGGAGTGAGGAGGGAAAGGAGTGGAAGGAGGAGGACAAAGTAACAACTAGAGACAAACCTCTGGAGAGAGAAGGTGTAAATAACGGAGAAAAAAAAATTGAAGAAGGAATTACATTTGAAGAAGATTAGGTCTTCACAGTAAGGTAAATGATACGGTAGAGTGAGTGGGTCATATCTGCACACCAGGCGATCCCTCTCTCCAACGTCCTACCCTAGATATCACTGATATGAAGACACAAAGAAGCATACGCCCACCCAGACTTACACCCAGCTTCAGTCATGAAACTGGAACAGAATTGCATCCTCTAGGAAACTACCTCCCACCAGGCTAATTTTGGTCAGAAGAAAGTTAAGCTGGGATATGCCAACCGGAAGCAGGTTAACGCTGTGCTTGCGCCCCGGCGTGGACTCGTTAGCTTGATCCAACCATGGTCAAGAAGAGGGCGCCTTGTATAGAGACGAGATAGAGAGAGTGATTATTAAAGATCAGATACAGAGTGTGCCCGAATATGTATATATCTGTGGTTAGAGGGAAGTAATCAGGTGTTGGGAGCTCGTTAGGGAATTAAAGAATAAGAGAGACAATTATCGAATGTAGCGAACTCGAGCTCTTAGCAAAGCAAAACAAGGCGTCTAATTGTTTCCTACGGCCTGAGAGTTAGTAGCTGTTATTCATTCTGTGGCTTTCCAGTAGACAAGTCAGGTCAGCCAACCGCAAGCTGCAGTAATAATAGCCAAGGTGCAAGAGAGGAAGAATTTATGCTAGGGACAGGGAACAAGTGAACAAGGACAGGGGCGTGACAACTTTATGGCAAACTACTTTATTCGAGTAGCCTTAGAAGCTAGAATGGAACCAGTCATGTCACATAGAGACTGATGAAGGGGGGTGTACATGTAGTATATATATAAAAGGCAAAGCAGGTCGTTTATATGTGGAGGAGCGGAGGGGACAAGAAGAAATAGGAAGAAAATAGATAAACTGGGAGTTCATGAAAGGAGTCGACTCTGGGCTCCGGTTGGTTGAATATGATAGCAGCAGACAAAATGCAGGTCCGATGTTGATCTTGCTGTGATGAACAGAGAGGAAACATTATATTGCATTGAAGTTTATGGATATTCCCAGTATGCTGTGTCTCTTCTCCTGCCCATGCGATAAAAGACAATCCATAGCCAGCTCGACTCCAAATTAGCTGCGCCAGAACATTGCCTATGCAGACTTGTCAACACAGATCTTGGAGTGTGGGCAGGAAAAAAACAAAGAAAGAAGAGATTATTTACTGGAAGTTTACGCCTAAGAGGTCACCCACAAAGCCCAAGCCAGGGGGGAGCTCTTGGGCGTGCATGATGCATGCATTTAGATGTTCTTGTCTTGTTTTGGTAGCAACTATGGGAGCTTGATACAGCTGCAAGTAGTACAGCACACACATAAATAGATCACAACGCAGGGCCCTCGCCATAGAAACCAAACAAAAGCCTCCAATGTCAGACAGACTTGCTGCTAGCAAGTTAACTACCCGTCCAGCGTGGTAAGGCAGATTATACCCCGTGCCGCGGCTGTCCGACTACGAGCTTGATGCTAGATGGTTGTTCCTAGGGTGGGCTTCTATAATTTCCGGCCTAGCAAGCTCGATCTATCTCAAGCAATACTTGTCTGATAGGGAAGGGGATGGGAGTGGGGGCGATCTTCAACGGATTTTCTAGGGGGGTGCAGTCAGACAGGCTCTTGTGGGAGCTTATACTTGAATCTTTACCAAGAACCACATCTAATGTTGCATTTGATGGGGCAGGTCGAAGGTTTGCCCGTCTTAGCTAGCTCTCGAAGATTATGTCTCCGAGAACCTACTATACCAAGATCGGCGTATGCTATATATTTTCAAGCTTAGCGTAGGCCACGGGTAATCCCATCGCAGGCTCTTCTTTGTTCTTTGGATAGATTGGCATGAAATGGCATTTCGGGTAGTGAATATCATGAGATATTACAATACATCGAATATGACATCTTGTTTCGTAGTTCAAGGAGTACAACAACATGGAGCAGCTTTAGCGAGAGAATCAGTAAGGGCGCTCGCTATCTTTCGTTTTGTTTACTTGTCTCCTTGTCTTTCGACGCTAAGCTAGAGGGAAAAAGAAAACAAAGATTTGAAATATAGATGAAAAGGGAAATACTAGTAAACTTGTACTCCGTAGAAAACATTCATAGTAGTAGTAGGAAAAGGAGCTAGCCAATCAGAATCGATACCGGTTTCCTGCCATGATACGGCGCCAGAGGTTCCTCAGCTGTCAAGATGCAGCCATCCTTGGCCGTTTTGGGAAAGAGGCTGGAACCCGCATTGGGCGTGTGGGGGCGGCTACTAGCCAATCACAGACGGCGTTGGGGTCGTGCCTAGGGGGGGGGGGGGGGGGGGGGGGGGGGGGGGGTAAGTAGAAATACTTATTGATTTAATAGCCTAATATAGGATGGAGAGCTTGATGTGATATGAGCCAAAAGTACTATCAAGTAACAAAGATCAGAACTTGCCTTGAAGCCTGTCCTTCTGATTCCATCATGCCCGCTTACTTCGCATCCCGTGCTGGTTTCTTTCTAGACTCTAAAATACTGCCCTAAGCAGGAGTCTTGCTCCTCTTCGTAATGATAGCCGATGGGTATTGCCTCGTACAGAAAACTAGAAACAACAAGGCTGTGCTGTGCCTGCATATTGATGAGATTGGGTGGTGATATTGGTGGTAATGATAGTGGTGGTGTTCCAGCTGTACAACGGTCGTACGTGCTGCTGAAAAGCCAACCCTGTCAGTCCTCGATAAGGCAGTTAGTTAATGTGGCCGCCTAGACTCTTTTTGTGATGGGCTTTGAATCGGATTCGATGGTATCTTCCGTCTGATGTTCATCCGGTTAGAAACGATGATCTGAAGAAACGACACCTTACCCTTGGTGTTTCGCCCGACGCCCCCCTCCATTTGCCTTAACCTTACCAACAAATCATTCATCAATCAAGTGTAGTTCGCACTTGCAAAAGACAACTCGTCGCATTCCCATTAGTGTCATGGTTCCATTTACTCCCATCTTTGGTTTCTCGAAGCCGTTCCCATTTCCGCCTATACAAGCTACGTCCTTTCTCGATATCGGTTGAAGGCACATACTAGACTAGGGAAAGATCGACGATATGCTAGGAGGGCTGACTGGATCGTATGGTCAAGTAAAGTCAATTAGTCTTGCCAGAAAGAAGCCTTGGAAAAGCAGGACTTTTAACAACACCAACAGGAAAGCGGAATATTGCCCTAGCCTCTTGTTCATGCCAAACTGGGCTAAACGCAAGGACCCTGAATACAACATGCCACTAAAATTAGAAGAGTCAGCCCCCCCACCCCCCCTTGGTAACCTTGCTGTATGTAGCTCGAAGGGCAAATAGGATATATCCGAACCTGCTCCTTCTTCCCTTTTCTTCTCCTCTTCACCCCCTCCTCCTTCATCACTAGACTTTGCAATTGCCAAGGAATACAATAGATCAATTCGTGGATCTTAAGGAACAGGAGTAGCAACTCGAAACAAAGATTGCCTTAGCCGCAATCAAAAATCAATACCAGAAACTAGCAAGGATTCTATGTTTTTCCAGATGCTGATGTCCTGATAGACTAATATTCTATATATCGATGTTTCTATCAGTACTCACTGGTAGGTTTAGGTGATTTGCACCATCATGGCTTCTTGCGGTCAGCCAAGGAAGAGAGACATGGTGACCTCTTCGTCTTTATGACCAAGCTGTCATCTAGTCATACGCCAATATCCTGTCTCGTTTTTATTTTTTATTTTTTTTTTTCGTCTGTTAGCGACATCTTTCCAGATCACATTCTTGGTTACTCTACCCCTTCCATTCATCCCAACTGATAAAATCGTCTATATAAAAAGACCACGTCTATGATCGACTACCATCACGCAATGTGGAGGTACCTTTTCAGCTGCCATGGTTTTCAGGGATGTTCAGCACCCTCCCCGACAAGATGAAGTAGCAGCCGAGAAAATTAGGTCGGAAAACCCATCATCGGAACCCCGTCAGATTTGTCTACAGACTGGCGGCTGCACACTGTTTCATAGTCGTTTTGGAAATAGCTAGACTTTCTTTCTAGTGACAGTATCGGCCGTTTCTAAAGATGCTATACTATGATATTGCTTCATCTCAGATGTTACGTATGATAGCAGACCGATTGTCGGCCAAGAAACCCTTGCTTGTCAAACAACTAAAAATCTGGGATGATTCACCAGATTTTAGCCTCCAGATCAACAACAACCACCTTCGACTCTCGTCCTCTATTATTCTCCATTCAAAGAAGAGAAGAATATAGTGACTAAATCCGCTTTTTTTGTTCTCCAAGAAAGAAGCCCCCTCTTTGCCTTTTGCCTCCAAGCTATATGATAAAAGTCACAGTTCAGCAGTCATCACCAGCCAGACTCACAGTCCAGTCATATCTCGCAGCTCTTCAATACTACAAACTAGCAACTGTTTTATCAATAAACTACAAGCATAGTCGCAACTTTTGATTCCTAGCACTAAAAGACTCAAACATGAATAATCAAGGAGCCAGACGACAACCCCCCAATATAGCACAACGGCGTGATATACTCCAGTAACCACCTTACTCCCATCCAGACGAGAGGATCTTGTACTTGCGCAACAGCTACGCAACTGTCTTGAGGAAACTCTTACATAGACTCATACAACAACAAACCAGACGTCTTCATATTCTCTTGCTTGGTATAATAGAAGCTATATATACTATCTAGTTCATTCTCCCCATTCCATATACATATATCACACACCTCTACTTATTTGATATAGCTCCAAGTAGCAAGTGGCGTTCACTTACCCCTAGATCATGTTAATGTAGGACCAAGCGAGCATATCCACTACTCTATGAAAGCGCAAAACTGAACCATCGGCTACATGCACCTGCCACTCCAAGCAATCAAGCAAGTTACCCATTCAAGGGAGGGCATGTACATCTTGTCGCATCTATCATCAGGCCATGACCCAAAAAAGAAAGTATGTAAGAGGCGCTATCTAGTATTCTCTGATTTGTACTGAGTCTTCCATTGACGAATCGTCATGTTTTGGTAGAGCAAGTCATTTACCCAGGGTTGTCTCTAATTTTGCTATACCTTTTTTTTTTCTGCAAACAAGCATCATACAAATATGCTCACAATTGGTCCTACCAGGCTTGTTATGTATCTTAATGTCTCTGAACGTTCCTTTTTGTCGGGTTGTGTCTTTTCCCCTCAAACAACACATATGTTCAAACTAGTATGTAATAGGCTCATGGCGGATGCGTTTTCATGACGTACAGCAACCATCCAATCATTGTAATTACATCTAGTAATCATCCTTGAAGAAAACAGATATACAGGCAACTCTCGGAGGACTCCCACGAAAAAGCAGACGTCAGGAGTGCATTTATTGACTGTCTAATCCATATATATCAGCCTATTAAGTTCTGTTCCATGCATGTGTGATACCAGCAGCTCATACGCCGCTTATAAATGCTAGTATGTCTATGTATAGACATGGTACTTTTATGTACCTGCCTGTAAGCATAGCCTACGCTAGACAAGTCCATTGTGTCAAAGTCCCTTCATGTATCATCCATGCTCTTATAGGCGTACCTTGTAGAACTTTTAAGACACCAAGATGTTACTGGATATAACACACACATGCATAGAAATAAGCATGTACAGGTATACTGTCCAATGATACTAAGTTGTTCAAGATTTTACCCACTCCAAGACAAAATACTGCGATAATCAGCTCTATCTGATTAGTACCTGGAATCTTCAATCGTTGCCCCTTCCTTCCCTTCCTTTTCTTTTCTCCCCCTCCCCATATTGTCTAGTCTTTACATGTGTGTCTATCATTATTCGCTGATGTACCTATTTAGAATCACACAAATTAGAGAGATCTCACAAGATAGGAGGAGCCTTGGTATGTAGCTGTAAACTCGGAGCGGGAGGAGGCCAAATCAGGAGCCGTGGAGGGCTTTTCTTGGCAGCCTATATAAACACTCCCGATCCTAGAAATAAGGGTTAGTAAGCTTTAAGTCGAATGCCACAAGTCGTCGAAAAGGGTATGTCGATTTTGATGCAACAAGGGGTACCGATTTCAGCCTACATACAATAGTGCTTTGAGATCATGTCTAGATATGCTACCTTCGTGCGTCTAAAAATGTAACTTTACGATGGCAACTTTCATTATCTGTGAAACATTGAGACAGTAAGATTCCTTTTCCTTGAATCTTATCATTATATTTTTGATCAGATACTCCTTTTAGACTTGTATACTACCAAGACATCATAGTCATCTACTAAATGGACTTTCTCCCTTTCTCCTCTCTTTATCTCTTTATCTCTCATTGATCCCATTAGTGTCTAATTATCTCGTTCCGCATACGATTATTTCTTCACCAATAGCATCGATACAACGCCAGTAGTTGAGCCAACCTATAGATACTAAATTACGAGTACTATGCAATAAAGCACAGATCCAAGGCTCACTTAGCATATATGATGATTAAACTTACCTAAGCTATTGATTGATTGATGTTATATATTATTCTGCCTTTGCGTGGATCAGCGTCCGCATTAGGCAGTCTGAGATCTAAGAAGACTAAGTACATTTGAGAGATGTTGACAAGGCGCCTTATCTGGCCCAGTGAACAGAACCCTGG
>LXGT01000078.1:0-103051 GCA_001640655.1 Endoconidiophora laricicola | reverse complement strand
GAGACTCCTGCCATTGAAGAGACTCCTGCCTCTGAGACTCCCCAGGAGACTCCTGCCACTGAAGAAGCTCCTGCCACTGAAGAGACTCCTTCAACTAATGACTCTTCTGCTTTGTCACAAGAGGAGGCCCAGAATCAAGAGTCCATCTCTGACCCTATCTCTGAGGTACCCGAAGAAGCTATTTCTAAGAACGGAACATCTAAGGAGGTTGAGTCCACTCCCGAGACTGCCCCTGAGAATTCTACAACTGCAACTGAGGAGACTGTGCCTGAAGATGAAGTTACGGCTGAGATTGTCCAAGAGCCTGCGTCTGAAGATGTTGCCCCTGAAGGCAACGAGAACATTGAGTCTGGTGAGACTGTTGAAGTCTCTGAAAGCAACAATGCTGTAACACTGGAGGAAGTTCCTGCTTCTGCCGAAGAGGCTCCCTCTGCTGATGAGGAGACTGCCGCCGCTTCGACAGAGGAATCTCCTGTTTTTACTAAAGAATCCTCGGCTATCAATGCCCCGCCTGCCGAAGAGGCTGTTATTGCGCCAGAGACGGATGCTGACGTTGTTGAGACTCCAGAAGAGACAGCTCCGGTTCTCGAAGAGACTGTCGAGGTTCAAGAAACTCTGATTGAACCCATGCACATTGACAAAATGCACATTGACAAGGAAATTTTGGAGGAGACTGCCAATACCACAGAAGAAGCCTCTGCTGAGATTCACGAGGAGGCTGCAGTTGAAGCATCTGATATCCTGAGTGAAGCCCACAATGAAGCCGTTGGTGAAGGCCCCGAAATGCCTTCTCAAGAGATCGAAGCTGAAGCTCGGGTTACCACTACCACTGACGTTGACTCCGATGTGAATATGACCGAGGTTAAAACTTCTGTTGAGATCGAGGCTCCTCCAGAGTCTGAGGCTACTATTAATTCTGAAACTACCGCTGCTGTGGAAGGTCCCGTCGAAACTGAAGTCTTAGTTGAAACTGAAGCTCCCGCCACCTCTACTGATGCTGTGATTCCTTCTGAGTCGGAAGGCCACATTGAGACTGAAGCACTAGTTGAAGAAGCTACTGAAGTCGAGGCACCTATCGAGAACGAAAACACAAATAAATCACTAAAACTAGCGGAGATTGAGCCTAGTGCTGAGATTGAAGCCGAAAGTGCTGCTGAATCCCAATCTGCTACTGCGACTATCGACGAATCTGCCGAAGACACAGCACCTATAGAGACTGCAGAGCACGAGGTTATTGAAGTTGCAATTCCTTCTGAAGAGCCATCACATGAGTCTATAGAGGCTATAGCTGATATCCCGGTTGAAGCTTCTGGTGATGAAGTGCAAAAAGCCGCTGAAAATGCCGTTGATGCTCCAGCTGAAGCATCCGAAGTGGTTTCTGTTGATGCTCCTGTCGAAGTATCTGAAGAGGTTACCGAGACTAACATTGAAGAGACTACCGAGGCCCCTCTCGAAGCTACCAAGGAGGCTGCCGAGGCTACTGATTCTGCGTCTGAGCCTACCGCTGAGACTACCCAAGAAGCTAATAATGACTCTTCTGTTGAAGCAAAAACCTCGAATGAGACCTTTAATCAGCCTGAACATACCGAAGAGACTATTTCTGTAGAGGAAACTTCTGAAGTTGAGGAGTTCAAGCTTACTGAAGCTTCCGAGACTGTCGAGGCTACCAAAGTAACACCTTCTGAAGAGGTCCTGATAATCGAAGTTCCCGTCGAAATTACTGTGACCGAGACCCAAGAGAATGCCCCAGAGGAAGCAGTCACTGCCTCCGAAGATGTCGAGCCTCTTGAGTCCACTGAGGTTGTTGATAACGCCTTTGAGATTGAGCAACAACCTCATGCTGACGAGGTGTCTACTAAGGATTATCCCACCGAAGCAAAAGATATTTCCGAAGCAGATATCGTTGATGTTGATCAGGCTGAGGCTACTGCCGATGGCGCCGTTGAAGGAGACTCTGTCCCTGTCATTAATGATACTGAGGCTACCATTCAGAACCAAGAAGTTCCTTCCACTGAAGAGGTAGCTAAGGCCATCGAGTCTGCCAAGGCTGAGGCTATTGAAGAGGTTGCTCTGTTTCAACCCACTAGCGACGACAATGAGACCACTCTTAAATCTGATGTTTCAGCTCAGCATGAAGCTGAAGTTGTTATTGATGAGTCCATGGATATCATCGAAGAGTTGGCTACTGATGCCCCCATTGAGAATGCTACTGAAGGGGTCTCTGAGTTCACTGAGGAAGTTGATCATAAGGCTGCTCTAGGAGATGTTGCTTCCGAGGGACCAACCATTATTGTCACTGATACAACTGAATCCACGAACGATAACAACGAGCCACCAGCTGAAGCTCCTGATGAGGTCCTCAACAATGAGAAAGAGGCCCCTGAGGCTCCTGATGTCAAGCACCTTGCTCTTCCTACATCTGATGATATCCTTCTTGCTCCTTCCGACATCACTTCTGAACTCTCTGCCGTCCACGAGGATGAGCTTACTGCTATCATGAAAGGAGCTCTGGATAATTCATATGGAACTACTTCTGAACTGTCTCATACCTCGGATGCTGCTACTGAAGTTGGACACTCCGTTGCCTCTAAAGATATCGAATCTACTGTTCAAGTGGAGGAGGCTATTGACCAGTCACCTAGTGAGGTTAATGAAAGCTCTGTCACTGATGTTGCCGGAGAACAACTTTCAGAGAACAATGCTGCCACTGAAGAGGTCGTGACTGTTGAGTCTGAGGCTACTCAGGAAGAGTCTCACGAAGTCGAAGAAATTCTTGCCAATAGTGATGTCATTGAGGCTTCCGGGAATACCACCGAAGCTCAAGATCACGCTTCTGAGGAGCAACCTACTGATATTGTGGTAACCTCCGAGTCCGAAATTTCAGACGCCATGGAAGAAGTCCAATCTACTGTGAAGACAACTGAAGCCGTTGCCGAGGAAGCTGTCGAAGTTCCTATCGTACAAGAGGGTGTGGATGCTGCCATTGAAAGCAACGAATCTATCGAGAGTGCCGTAGCTGCAGCTGTAGCTACAGAGGATTCATCTCCAGAGGTCGCTGAGTCTTATAATGTTAGTTCTGAAGTTGAGCATTCTGAGCCCGAGGCTGCCGGTAGTATTCTGGAGGAAGTCGATACTGAACAGACTCTGGAGACCTCAAATGAGGTCAAGGAACAGCAAGCTTCTATCGCTGAGGCTGCTGTGGCTGAGAAGGAAGCGCCTGCAGAGGCTGCCCAAGAAGGTGAGAGCGAACCCACCCCCAAGCAGGAAGTTGATGTGTTAGAGCCCGTTGCCGCCGAAGAAGAGAATGCTATTGTTGAACCCGTTGTGGAGGAAGACTTTGGTCATACTAAGGAACACATTGAGCAAGACCTTGCTCGGGAGGAAAACGCTGCGGTTGACATTCACGAGAATGAAGTCAAAGAGGAGGAAACACAGCCTACTAAGACTGTTACCGAGGCTGCCGTTGACGAAACAGCTCTTGAGAGCGTGCCTGTTGATATTATTTCTGAAGTCAAGGAGACTCATTTGGACCAGTCTGGTAAGTCTATTCCCCGTGCCGTAATGCAGCTGTTCTGTAGACTGGGTGGGCCACATGACTGGGCGAGCAGTCATAATGCTCAAAGGGGAGAGCATTGCTAACCAAAAAAACAGATGCTCCTATCATAATGAACGATGATGAAGCCAACCCTGAAGGAATTTTAGATGCAGCTAAGCTATCCACTGAAGATGCCTCCATCGAAATTTCCAAAGAACTCGAGGCCAGCAGTCCTGATGCTGTGTCTATGAAGACCACCGAGATCTCTTCAATCTCCGACATCATGTCGTCCGGATTTGCGCCTGCGCCGTTGGCTGCTTATCCTCTCCAGATCCAAACTCAGCGCTTGAACCAGCACGCCTTCATGAGCCACAAGAAGACATACAGTGAGCTTACTGATACTCAGGATCTCTTTTCGCCTACAGATGAGCGCGAGACGTCGTTTGCTTCACCGGCGACGACAGCCTCGATGCCATCCATGGATGAGAACATGGCCAACGATTCTGAGCTGGAGTCCAAGCCATTCGATCTGGCAAAGGACACGCTCCCCTCTAACAATGAAGATAACCAGTCAGATGGAGCTTCTCAGAAGCAGCATTGTGAGAACGTTGCCGAGCCAGTTCTTGACGCTGTGCCAGAGGAGACTTTTGAAGATGTCGTTAAAGATTCTGATGAAAGCACTCCAGTGGAGGCTCCTGTTGAGACTGTCGAGGCTGTTGTCGTGACTGCTACTGAGGCTGTTGAGTCCCCAGTTGAGGGTACTTATATTACAGATGATGCTATTGTTGTCGATAACTCTGGTGTTAGTGAAGATGGCTTTGTTCTTGGTAACTCTGAAGCGAATGCCTCTCGTGATATACAATCCCACGTTAACGAGTCAACCGACACCACTACTGAGTCGCAGATCGTTCTTTTAGGGGATGCTACCGAGGAGTCCGCGGCGCAGGAGCATCTCATTCTCGAGCCGGAGTCTACTGCTGCTACTGATGGCATTAATGCCACCGAAGCTCATGAAGATACCATTGAGGAGACGCATGTTGATCCTGACACTGCAGACGTTTCTGAGCCTATCGAGGTTTCTGATGAGGCAACTGCTAGTGTTGAAGAGTATGTCGAAGCTACTAAAGTCTCTGGGTCTGCTGATGCATCTACATCTAACTCCGCTACGGTCAAAATTGAGATTACTACGGACGAGCTTGTCGATGTTCCTTCGAACGATGTCAATGAACAGCCTATCGAAGCTCTCGCGGCCTCGGCTTTTCCTATTGAAGATCACCAAGATGCTAAAGTCGCTGCTATTGTTGGCTTACTTGATACTGAGATTGTCACTGAGGCTATAGAAGCTGAAACCGAAGCTCAAACTACTACTGAGCCGGTTGAAATTTCGGACGAACTTTCTCTAGCGGCTACTAAAGCTTCACATGTTGCTGCTGCTGCTGATGATGATGATGATGATGAGCCTACCCCAGATACTCTAACCCAGTCGTTCATCTCTGAAGCTGCTTCTGATGAGAGCCTCGAAGCTTGGGGCATAGGCGATGAACCAATGGCAATTGAAGCTACCACTGAAGAGGCCATTGCGTCTGCTGCTGAAGCTCTCACCGTGGAGGCCTTTACGTCCGAGGAGACTATCGAAGCTGTTGCTGAAAATGGTTCCAAAGACTCTGGACTGTCTCTTCCTAGTGCCCCTTGTGATATCGATGCTTCTGAAGTCCTTGAAGCTGTTCCTTCACAGGGGGAGCCCATTTCTAAGGATTCTATCGACGAATCACAAGCTATCAGATCGCCTCTTCCAGATGTTTCTAACAATGCTATTGATGCCTGGGCACTCGACGCCAAGCCCCCCGTCCCAGTTACTGCAGCCTCAGTCATTCAGCACGACAGCGATATACCAGAGCCCACTGCTACTGTTGACCCAGTTGAGATGTCTACCATTGAGAGATCGATTCACGAGCCTGTCACTGGACTTGCTGTTGATGACTATGTCGCTATTGAAGCGCCAGTTGTTGACATTGCTCAAGAATCTACTATCTCTACTCAGGTTGAGGCTCCCATTGAAACTGAAGTCATTGCTACCGAAGTTTCTGAGGCCCCCGTTGAAGTTATTGCCAATGCTTCCATTGACTCGACTACTGTCGATACTGTTGCCCAAGCTACTTCTGAGTTTGTTGATATCCCGCTTCACGCTCCTGAGAACGGTATTGCCGAGGTTCCCGCGATTTCTGAAGCCATTAAAGTCACTGTTGAATCTGCTGAGCTTTCTGAAGTTGCTCCTGAAGCTTCTGTAGAGCTCATCGAGGCCACTGAGATTTCTAATATTGTCACTGAAGAGTGGGAGGCTTTAGCCGCTGAGCGTGATCTTGAAGCCTCAGTCGAAGTTTATATTGACGAGGGCCTTGATATCGCCCCCGTTTTGGAAACGGAAGGTATGGATATTACCTTTGCTAATGGCTCCGTCAATGCTGATATCGAGGCGCTTTCCGAGAACTCTTCCCTCAACACCAAGCCTTTCGCTGAAATCTACGAGAACATGAGCGCTTCTGCTCTGCCCCTAGAACCTGTATATGGAGCGAGCGAAGATTTTCCTATCTCTAAAAGCTTAGATGCTATCGAGCTGTCTACTGACGCCCCTGTTGTGGAAGCGCCTGCCGATGTACCAGCAGAGCTTTCTGCCAAGACTGTCCGTAGCTATGATTGTGATTCCGATGCCCCTGAAGTTGTTTCAGAAGCTCCTGCTGCCGAGGCCACCGAAATTATGGAAGTTGCAGAAGCCTCTGATATTGCTGAAGCAGTTACCGAAGTGCCTGTCCAAGTTCCTCGCGAATCTGTCGATGATGTCCATACCAAATCGCCTTTGATTGAGTCTGAGCCTGTCCAGCCTGACGCCCAGGAAATCACTCGCGATGAGCCTTCAAAGATAATTGCTGTCGAGACCATTCATGAGACTCCTAACGCCAAAGTTGAGAGATCATTTGTTACTGAGATTTCTGAGGCTATCGAGCCCGCCGTCGATATTTCTGAACCTACTGCTATTGCAAACGCATCTGAGCTTGTTGTTGAGACCCTGGAGATTACCGAGGATCGCGGGGTTGCTGAAATGTCGACTGCTATCGTCTCCGAGCCTGTCGTTGAAGGTATCATCTCTACTGCCGATGAGCCTTTCCAGGAAGCTCAGGATATTGTTCCCGATGTCACTGCCGCTTCTGAGCCAATTGCCAACGAAACTACTAGCGAGGACTCATCTCAACATATCGCTGGTACAGTGGTTGCTGGATCTATAGTTGCCGCTGCTGTTGCTGCCGCCGTTACCACCGCTATCCTAAGCGATTCTAAGAAGGAGGAAACGTCGAGCGAGCCCCGCGAAACTGCTCGTGCCATTTCTAAAGCTGCCGCTGCCGCTGAGGTCCTAGCCCAAAGCATCCCTTCGGATATTCCCAGTGCATCTTCTACCATCGCTGAAGCTGCTCCTAAAGACGACAACGTTACTACTACAGACACTGTTACGATCGAGAAGCCCGAGCTTTCCACTGAAAAAGAAGTCAGTCTGCCCCTTACCATTAATCCCCCTACACAACCATCGTCGTCTTCCTCTTTTCCCCTTACTCTATCCACATTGCCATTGCCAGTCACTCAGAACGTACCTCTAACTGTTCGGCAGAGGTCTTCTCCCCAGCTCGCCACTACCGCCAAGCCGGCTGCCGCTCCCGCAGCCGCCTCCCAGAACATCACCTTGAGCATCTACGCCGTTGGTACGGTTGTTTCGTTTGCCGTTTTGAGATTGCTACCTTCCTCTGTCATTCTTCTTCTGATGCTTGCTACGCTTCCAGTTGGAGGCATACTGCCGGAACAGCGTGTTGCGGTTGGTGCTGCTTTGGCTCTTATGGCAGTGTGCTTGGTAATTTAGGGTTAGGGTGTGTCTATATTAACTTAGACGAGGATTATGATGATGATGATAGTGTTGTTGGGCAGGTCATGTGTTTGATATCTTTTGGTGGTGCCTTTTGGCAACCTTCTTTCTTCTTCTCTTTTCTGAGCTCGTTCAATGCGTTTTTCAACGCATTTCTTATTGTTTCTTATATTTTGTTTCGTTTTGTCTCCAAACAGGAATCCCTTCCCTTCTACTTTGCAGCTATATTTTTCTCCATGTCCCCTCCCGAACTAGTTCATCGTGTAATCATTTTGTATTTCAGGATCTACTTATGCATCTCTTCTTGGCGGTCACCATTTCTTGTATTCGTATTCAAAGTTACGCCTTTGACTTTTAGTTGGAGAGCTGAGCTTTACTTCTGGTAAACTACTAACATAATCTTTCGCCAGATCATACTAAAGAGGCAGAGACAGCTCCTGCTCCGGAACAGGCTAGCGATGATATCTACGCGAGATCATGGACTATCCAGTACAGCCATGTTGTCCATACTCCTCGCGAGCCTACTCCAGACCTAGTTCCTGTGCCACAACCTCAATATGCCTACAGCAACGGATACGTAGTAGACCACAGTTACAACGTCTACGAAGGTATTCAGGCACATGCGCCCCAAGAGTCTCTCTTATCATTGGAGGCCTTTCCCGCGTATGACTTATCACAGGCATCCATGCCAACATATTCATATAGTGGAGCATATGATGAGGACACTAGTATCTCGGTAGCCGAGCGCGAACAGATGACTGGACAGACAAGTTACAGCCCGTGGAGCCACGTCGAGCGACCTCCTATTCTGTCATACGCATCGGCTACTCCTCAACACACAGAGCCTCCTGCATCTATGGCTCAGCCGCAGCCTGAGATTATACAACAGGACAGTGTCTATGTTTCTAATGATGTACGTACCAGGGAGCAGCCGACTCTCGTTCTTCCGCCTTCTAGTGGAACTGCCGATTCGGATTTCGTACACGTACACAGTCCAACTAAGCATCGACACCGGCACCACGACAAATCGAAGGCAAGGGAAGCAGGAGAAGAAGAAGATGTAGAGATCCGAAACCCACGTAGCAGGAGACCGACGCCTATCATAGCTCCCCAGTCTGCGGTCGTATCATCACGAAAGTCAACTAAAGCGTCCCGCAAATCATATCGCAAGCCGTCTAAGCGAACAATCTCGGAATCGCCAGAGGTTATCTCTGTCCCATCTGCTGATGTAGAGCCCGTAGTCATAGAGCCAACGATCGATTCCGATGCCGATGCCGATGCCGAGTTACTAAGCTCACCCGAGATTATCCAGAAGGAAGAAGCATTCGACGATGATACATCCATGGCTGTGACAATAATTCCTGAGTCTCCGCCTTTGCCTCCTGTATCTAAATCTGCATCAAGATACGCAGCAGCAGCAGCCGAAGATTCTGCTTCAGAAGTCCCCGAGGAAACTCTTGATGAATCGGACACGGTCTTTGTACCAGCCGTTGCCGCCCCCAAACCATACCGTCCTGATAGTAGTAAGCACATCTCACCGCAAGAACTCACCACCGAAGAATCTCTCGCTCCTGTTCCACTTCCAGTCCTAGCCTCAGCCATAGCCACAGTCACAGGTCCCGCTTTCGTCGTTGATGGCCAGCTCGCAAATTCAATTGTAGACGCAAAAAACGATACGGCAGAGTGCCAGTACCAAGATGATCAAGAAGTCCACTGCTACCAAAAGGAGGAATCTTTCTACTATCCAGACAAGTCAATGGTTGAGCTTCCATCCGTAGAGACACTTGCGGCCGGCGCTACCTTAGTGGCGAGTGTGGTCTTTGCAACGAGATCGATGCTGTCTGAAGAGTACGAAGGGCATGAAGGGCTCAGCAGCGAAGAAGTCGGTGAGAACCGTGGTATTTCTGCAGCAGACGTCCACCCAGGCGGTCCGGACGACGGATACGGCGTATCATCCGGTTCGCTTGTGGACGCTAGCTTTGATGCTGATTACGACGAGCTAGCACAATCTGAGCTACAGGACATCGTGGCCTTGAACCAGACCGATGTTGGCTTCCGTAGTCACGGCTATCCCGAGTCTCCGGTGACCGCAAGCCGGGGCTTTGACTGTCGTGGATCTGGCCCAACCCAGAGAGATCTGGAGGAATCGTTCTCGGTCATCGTGGATGAGGCCTATTCCTCACGCAATCTAGCTACTCCCGTGCCGCAAAGCCCACGGTTCGCCGCTCACAGCGTCCACAATCTGCTCGGCGTCTTCCAGTCTCCGCCACTGGAGCCACAGCTAGAGTCTCAGATGCCGCAGTCTTCTGACCCGGTCTCTGCCCCGGATCATCCTATACAACCAATCCTTTCGCTTCAGAAATCATTCGCGTCCACTATTGACGGCGTGCGCCCACCAGATCCGGCCATCGTGATCCCTGAACTCCCGGTGCCCACTGAGAATCTGGCTCCGGCATCTTCACGGCAACAGCAGCGCGCTTTGCGGCGCCAGAAGAAGCGCCAGCGCCTCCATAACGAGGAGGTTCTGGCGGCTGCGGTTGTCGTGTATGCTACGGCCGAGGCGTTGAGCCCGCCTGGAAGCCCGCCCGGTGCAGCAAGTGCTGCATCGCCAAAGGATTTACACTGTCCGGCATCTCCTTGGTCCGAGGGATATTCCCCGTGGATGGAGGGCACCATCGATGGCCGCTTCGAGTCGCAGCAACCTAAGCCACCGTATAGCTCTACTGCCGTCGCGCAACGCATTGCTGGCCTCGGAAGCAGCGACGATAGAGTGCCCCAGATGGTCGCCAACGGCAGACACCTTAGCGGCTTTGACGGCTTTGACGCGGACATGAGCCTAGATATGGACACTGCAGACATGATAGTGGTCCCTGTTTCTGATGCTGACTTTTCCTCTGCAGAAAGCGTTTCCTTTGCCGACGCCGACGGTAGCCTGGGCGGCTCTGGACGACGTCGTTCCGGCTCAAAACGACACGGAAACCGCCGCAATCACAAGATCTCATCTCGCAGTTCTCGGCCAGTGGCGCATGCCCGCACATCGTCGGTACGTGGTGCCCCGCCTGTGATTTCCGGAGACGACCTCCCGAGCAGTCGTAGTAACAGCCTAAAACGCTCGTCTGTCGCTGCCACCGCCGCAACTGCAACTGCTTTTGAAACTGCCGATTTCAGTGCCGATAGTTCACGCCGTCACCATAGTCGCCAGTCCCGCCACGCCGACAGTCTGCGCTCGGATAGTCTCCGTTCCCACCGGTCCGCAAGCTCAGATTCACGGTCTATGCCACCTGTGCCGCATTTTATGCAGGCGCACATGAGCACACCTGAGCATTCTCGGCACAGATCTCATAGAAGAACTACGCGTGATATCTCGGAAAGCATGAACGATGATGGTGATATATTGCCGTCGCAGCGTATTCCTGAGCCAGAAATTCCACGCCATCGGTCTCACAGACAAACGGAGCGTGAAGCTGTTGTTATGAGTGGTGCTCGGGCCCGTGACGATAGCCCTAGTCGTGACCGTCGCCGCAAGTCAGCCCGCGAGCACAAAGACCGAGGAACTTCCTACTGGGTGCCGACTGAAGGCGAGCGTGATCATGAGCGGCGCCGGCCAGCCTATCAAGGCGATGTCGATATGTTATCAGTGTCTCCAGTAATTACCTCGGCGCCGTATTCTCCTGCCAGTGGCATAGACGCCGGGCGCTTCTCAGACTTTGAGTTAGCATACGCTCACAGTGGCGCTCAGCACAAGTTACTGCGGCCCAAAACACGTGGCATGGAGTCTATTTCCATAGATCAATCGTTGAGTTCTCGAGGCCGAGGTCAGGACCGCGAACGCAAACACAGACGGCCTCACCGCATAGGCGGCGCTAGCGACGAAGCAGACACTGCTGCTGCTGCCTCTATTCCGCGCACGACACACCTACCGCCGTCCACACACGCCAATACCATAACTCGTGACACCAACAGCGGCATGCGTCGTTCGCGCTCAACACATCAGTCGTCAGCTCCGCAGTCTAACGCTCTCCTTTCCGACCTGGCTGGCGACCATTTGCCATCTACGCGGCGCGCATCTCTCGACGCGGCCACATTTCACCGGGAATCAGCTATGTTCTCGCCGTTCTCTCCGCCGTCGCCGCTGGACACAGACGGCAAGATCCGTGGCATGTCGCAAGCCGAGGAGAAGAAGGTTTCTTCGGTGGCAAAAGAAGCTAAGAAGAACGTCGAGAGGCTACAGGAAGAAGACGGCCGGCGCAAAAAGCGTGCTGAGGACCGAAAGAAGGCAAAAGACGATCGCAAGCCTGGTGGTGGATTCCGTGCCGTCTTCAAGCGGTTGCTTTTTTAAATCTTGTATTTCTTTCGGGGCATTATCTTGCCTCATAACAACCACTATTCAGTATCATCTTTAATATAGAATCCTTGTTTTATTGCAACTTTACATCTGCTTTTTTATTAATAGTTTTCTTTTATTCGCTTGCCTTCTTCTGTCTAGGGTTTTTAGTCTAGGACTTGCGTTATGGAAAATCTTGAAAGTGTATCTTCATAGTTCCAGAAACTTAACAAGACTAATGATAAAAAATAATATACAAATCTTGGGAGTCATAGAGATTTAGAATGTCTACAGAATTGTTTCTAGTATATGTTTTCATAACAATCAGTGGTTTTTCCTTCCTTTTTTATTCCTTAATGAACCAACGCAACTCTTACTTTCAATTTTATCCTTATACGTATAAGTGTGGTTATTGTCTTAATAATATAATGCTGTTAGAAATCCCGATGTTAGGGTTGATACTGTACTCATGAAAACATAACCACTACTAGTAGTTAGTCAAGATGATTTCATATGATTGTTTAATAACTATTATTCCGACATAACTCGGCATACCATTTATGACAGACCTAGATCCTTCTCAACCATACCACGGCAGATTGGATGATAAAACTCTTTGAACTTCTCAAACGTTTGCAACGCTAAGGGTCTATCGACCAGATTCAGCGAGCGGAACAGTGGACGAACAAACTTCATACGGCCAACGTGACCGAGCAAATCAGCAGCGCCTTGGTAGTACTTGTCGGCCTTGCTGCTCAGTGCGATCTGGAAGAAAGCAGACTGCAGCTCGACATTCTCAGACGCTGTGAGGTTGTAGGTTTCGGCTAGCAGGTTCACGCGATCGGCAGAGAGTGGGGTAGTAAAGGTTTGCACCTTTTCAAGGAAGACAAGCTTTTGGTTGCCGGAGAAAGAGGCGACATCTTCGGCAGTCGGAACATAGGCCTGTTATGTGGTTAGTTAGTTGTGTTTTGGGAGGGGCTCGTTGTTGTTTCCAGAGCAGCCGTTGTCGAATAAGGAGAGATAGATAACATACAGGGTCTTCCCACTTAACGGCTAGGGCGTAGCACTGATCAGCGTACGATGTGTCAAAGTCAGGCTTAGGCGGTAAACCAGGAGTATAAAAACGGCCTTCCCAGTCGATAGTAGCGATCTTTTCAGATATCTCCTCGTTCTTGAGTCCCTCAAAAAAGTCTATGAAGGTAGCCTTGAACTCAAAAGAGTCAAGAGACTTGGTCGCCCACTTATTGAAGTAGTAAGGAATGAACTTGTCAAAAGCATCGCGGCCAACCAGCTTTTCCAGGTAGTACAGGAAATGGAAGCCCTTCTCGTAAGGAACGGTGCTGAAGGCATCATCGGGATCGATACCCTTGTGGTTGACAATCAACTTAGTGAACTCATGATCGGCACCGTAGCTGTTGACCGAGTCCTCCAGGGCTTTCCAGCCAATAATGGCAGAAAAGTCACGCTCAGGCTCACCGTGAAGAGCAGCACCGATACGGCGCTCCAGATATACGGTCCAGCCCTCATTAAGCCAGCTATGGAACTTGGTTAGTCAGTTATTTGAACGTGTATCAAGCATAACTTACAAATGCTCCCAGCTGCAGCTGGTCACCAGGTTTCCACTCCAGCTGTGGGCCAGCTCGTGGGCGATGACGTCAATGTTCTGGCGATCGCCACTGATGATAGTCGGCGTGGCAAAAGTGTAGATAGGGTTTTCCATGCCGCCATATGGGAAGCTAGGAGGCAGGACCAGCACGTTGTACTCGCCCCATTGATAGGGAAAGACAATCTTCTCCGCAATCTCCATGAACTTTTCCATATCGTTCTCCAGCTCCCACTTAGACTTCTCCAACTCCTCCGGGCCAGTGGTTACTTTGCTACGAGGGCCAATGGAGGCTGACTTGATATCACCCGAAGCCAGAGCAAACAGGTACGAAGGAATTGGAACAGGCTGCTCAAAGGTGTACAGAGTCAGGCCGGATGCCTCGTCCTTTTCCTCACTACGAGAGATGCCGCTAGCCACAACAGGCAGTGCACTCTTGATCTTGAACAGATACGGCGACTTGACGTCCGGGGTGTCTTGGCAGGGAAACAGAGAGCGTGCGTGGATAGCCTGGCACTGAGAGAACATATACGGGTGCTTCTTATTCGAAGTTTGCTCAGGCGTCAGCCACTGCAGAGCGGTACATTTATCGGTGGTGGCCAGATCGATGCGCAGAATGACGGTCTCACCCTTGGCTGTGGGGGGCGCAACGATATGCAGCGGAGCACCATACGGCTCGACGCGGGGCTTTAGTTCGAATACGGCCGGGACGTCCGCTACGCTGACCGTGTTAATGTCCACAAAGCTAGAATCTAGCACGATTTCGCCGCTCGCTGCATCAGTCAACGATTCGAGCTCGTACGAGACTGCGCCGACTAAGCGTTTACCAATAAAGTCAATAGTGAACTCAGCCGTGGTGTGACGGGTGCGCCAAGCGCTGTAGTTGGACAGCGTGTTGGGGTCACGTTGAGCAGTCATGGTGGCAATCGAGTGGAAGTGCGGCGCACAGAGCGGGTAGCGGGAGGCGGAAGAAGCGGCTACGAAAGAAGAAGCCCGAAGCAACGAAAGTGATAGCGATGATGGCGGTGATGTTCTGAAGAGACGAGAACTGGCTTGTCTTAAGAAACTCGCCAACATTTGAATGGAGAGAAGAAAGAATTAAAGTGAAAGAAGAAGAAGATAAATTCAAAGGTCCCTCAATAAACATCAGCAGGTCTCATCTACCTCAAGCCAGCTTCCCTTCCAAGTGCGCAAGGCTGAGAGTCTGGGCCGCTTACTGCTTGTTACTACTCTAATGGAAGCTGCCCCTCCAAAACGCTTCATCTACAGTTTGCAACTTCCTCTTTCGGCCGTGTGATCAGTTCTGCAAAGTGGGGCATGTTGTTTCCCGTTTGGGAAGCTTGAGAGAACCAAAAGGTTCCAATCGAATCAATGCATTTGTTCGCCTACTTTGTCAACTTCGCAATGTTTTCGACTAAAGCTTTTCGCATCGCCTCAACCCATCGCTTCCTGTTCCCGGCTATATCTGTATAGTTATAACGAGTTTCTTCTATCCTGATCCTCTTTTCTAGATCAGGGTCACATTCCTTATCCTATCGTTATTCCCTTGGCTGATAAGCTATGAATCTTGGTTCTGTTTCTAGTAGGGCTGTTGCTGACGATGTCAACACCAAGGCAGCCCTACCACCACAATAGTGGTTTTGCTTATCGCATCTTGCTGATTGTTTCGGCAGTGATACATAACTCGTTAGATATGAACCGTCCGCTACAATTGGCCTAAATTGAGGCTAATGTTACCCAGCAGGCTGGGCATCGTATCGAATATATATTTATCTTCTCCGCTTCGCCCTAGCAGTTGTGTCTGCTTGTCTCCATATCGGCTCTCGATCAAGTGGATGCTGTCGTACAACGTGTCTTGTTTCGTCACCTTGTGATAGCCCAAAACCGGGCGCAAGAGCACTAAGCACCAACAACAATAGCCGCTTTTACTACCATACTTCTCTAAGCGATGTAGGTCGCGTCTGAAACGGCAACCATCGAAGCTTGCCTAGTCCAGAATTCAGTCAATCGCATGCCACCAGTTGTGCTTTGCTTGCCGTTTTGGTACAATTTACTATTTTCATATGTTCTATTCTTGGACTGTCCGCTGGCCGTTATGATATGCACTGGCACTAGCATCCATCCATTGTTCATTTTCTGTATACCTCATAAAAAACCAACGGCATACAATTGGTGTCACGATATCCTCCAGCCAATACATCACGCTAATGTTGTAATTTCAGATTCTCATGGCTTTGGCATCCAGTTATAGTCACATTCTGCCTTACAGCCCCCATCTGCCGCTTTGTTGTATGTCAGACATGGCTATCTGCCCTTAAAATATATGGCTAGGGTGGCAGCCCGTGCAAACATAACTTCTTTTTTTGGTGTACCATGACAAAAAGCCCAAAGATGCTTGCTTGACTTAATCAAGCGGGTCAGGAGCAGTCTTAGTTTCTTTTTGCCAGAGGACTCAGGCTCTGGACGCCTTTAGGTTCTGCTCCCAACAGGGCTACCAGATGAATCCTTATGAGTGGCTTCATAAAAGGTCCAGCCTGGTCTTATATCAGACGTGTCCTATGCCATCCGTGTTAGGCTTTTGCATGTTGTATATAAGGAGCTCACATGAAGCCCTATCATTTTATTTCTCTGCTGTTAACTCCAGTAGAACCCTCTCACGTCTTGGCATAGCTTGGCTTTCATATATGGCATGATCCGTCTTCAATGTACACAATTACCTCCCAGATCGAGATTTGTTTTAGGCAGCATAAACGCATGACGACACTACGCGATGGAATTTCAAAATATGAGGGGCTTTTATCTGTCAATGCAGTTTAGTCATAAGGGTTTAGGTAACTACTTGTCATATATGCATGTGTCATATCTCGTACCACTTGTACTATCATTATCTGGCATATGGCCTACGTGACATTCTCTATACTCATATAATTTTCAGCCGCTACTTGAGACGAAGAAGAGAGTTTATTATCTACATTGGCCTCCGTCTCTGGAAACGTATATATAATCCCCGCGATATACATGTGCTTCTTGCTGTATCTTCAGCCAGTAACAGCGATTCACTACTCAGTCACATCCTGACGAGTCTGTAACAATCATCGTCGGTAATATCCTTTTTGCACCAACTAAGCCACCTATCTCGTGCCACAGCGTTGTCTTCATGATACAACTCCATTTAGTACGACGATTCTCTTTCTTTCTTTTACAGAAAATAGCCGAGCGTCTTATTTCTTATATTCTCCGTGTTACTTCTTTGATGATCTCATTCTCGTTTTATAACCCTATAGTTTGCCGTTATTCTGTTGTCTCTATGGATATGTCGTCCAAAGCGATGATACTCTCCGGTGCTCAAAGCTACCAGGATCTCTTCGGTTAACTACAAAGGGAAAGTATGCTTCTCTTGTCAGCAGAATTAACTACACCCTCCATCACTTATCCACTCGATCACAAACACATGTCATCAAGCGCCTTGTTCGATGTCACTATAGTTTCTTTATTTTTAGACCTAGTCAAGTCTTAGTTATCCTATTTCTACTAGCCCCGTTGGGACACTTATCATAGATATACCTGTTGAGATATTGTCACTCACAAACTACCGTACAGTACCATAATACGGACCCCAAAAGTGTCTCAGACATCCTTCGGCATAGTCTATGCAAACACTAGGCATGTTTTCACATAATCATATACGCAAATTCCAGGTCAAGAGGCTTCGGTATCCAGTGACACCTCTGCCGGCCTAGCGTCCAACTTCTTGTTTTCAAACTTGAACTATTAGAGCACGGGGTAAATGATCTTCTATCATTGGTTCTGATTAGATAATGGGGCTGCTCTAACTATCTATACCAAGACTTCATGCTAGACATATGGAAATGAAGTTAGCAGCATTAAGTCATGTCGTACCAGCAGTCATTTATCATCAGCAGTAGTCTTGGGATAGCCATCCGGTTTTCTTGCAGTCCGCCTTACTTATGCACTATATAGTATGCTGTGACTCCCTTGCGGCCACTCTACTATCAGGAGCTTCTCTGAAAGTGCGTTTATTGCTAAATCGACTAGCCTCCAGGTGGTCATCATTGGCCAGACGATATAGTACATGTATATGTACTTCCTATGGCACTACGCGTTACTTCAGTATCATACCACAGTAGGGCTACATGAACTATGATCATACTCCAGTGACACCACTGAGAATTCTTTTCCCAGAGTTACAGCCCAAAAGTAGCCACATTAAACCCAAGATGGGCCTCATATCCACTATGTGCCGCTCTGTACATAACAGTCTGATATACGTCCTCCATTATTCTACGTTCTCTGTTGTGCCCCTTTCTCCTTCTTTCATCCCTTTCTAATAAGCCTTGTTGAAGCGAGCTGATGGTCGTTAATATACATAGCATACACAACATATAGGTGATACATCCACGTATCGTACTCCTAATATCACACCTGTACATTGCTACAGTCAGTGCCCTTCACATCGATAGCACAATTTGCAGTCAGCAGTTTCCCACTTACGCCAACCATGATGTCTTCGGCCCTCTTCTTGTCTCCTTCTACAGTCCCAAACATGGACAACTCAAAGAGCACTCTAGCTTTCCTCCTCCCTCTTTGTCGTGATATTTCATCAAGCCAACAACAAGTTAGATATCATTACGTAGCCAACAACTTGCGAAAGGGTAAAAAGGCAGGAGTGAGGCGTGTGTTATTGTAACTTATGTCAGTGTCACGGTCACATGAAAAAAAGGACAAGTAAAGCCATGCCTTTATTTGAAAGGGGGGTGGGGGGTATAGACATTGGCCAAGTCTATCTGTAATCGGGCTGTGTCGGGCTTTAGTCGTTTTACTAAGTAGTCCCAGGACTCCTATCTTGGTGTTATGAATACAAAGATACTTACTTACATACACTTGCGTCCATACATGCAAGTCGGTGACTACGAAGAGTCCTGTCGATAGAAGCCAAGCTGAGTCGTATACAAGCTTTAGCTAGCAGTTCTGATAACACAGCGTGATGCTTATCTTTATATGTGAAGCTTGTACCATAGCTGTCCAGGCACAGCTCGAGGGTATATAAAGTGGTGGGTAGTCCCCCCCATACAAGCACTGACAGTCTACTAACCATACCATACTTACTCAATCATTACCATCTCTTCATCTACTTCATTACTGCCATTGTCTTATCTCAGGCAACAAAGAGAATCAAATTACTATCCATAGCTATCTTTTATCATACACTATATATCACACGATACCCAGCTCAACTTGATCTTACATTCCTTGACGGATTCATTTCCACCTTGCATACATATTTTATATAGATATCATCATTACTTCATACCTCACTATGCCTTCTTACAGCCCGAGCTCTAGTTCTTCGTCTGGCAACTCTTCTAGTTCCAGTAAGTCACATGATTATCGCTTATATATAGCATTATCCTCACTCTCCTCATCACCTTCAAGTTACTACCCACATCATACTAACCCATATTTCCTCCCTTAGACCCCAAAGTCTCTGCTATGATGGACCGCTACCTCAACAGCAGCGGTGCCTCTGACCCTTTCCACGCCTTGACTGGTGTGCCTTCATCAGATTCCTCTACAGCCCCAAACCCCGCCAGGTCCAACAAACAGGCCTAGACACCAAGGAACTCGTAGAAGAAGACACTCAGTATTCCTGCCACTTTCTAGTCTCTCTGGTACCCTGCCATATTTGCACATACTTGCTTGCATAAATATGCCAAGTTTTATCAATTCGCATTCACTTACATTCTTTTGCTTTTGTTTACTAGTCTTATCTGTACATGTCCAGCCTACAAACGCAGTGTGCCAAGCCCTATGGACTGCAACTACATAATCAACTTATGATATTGGACAATTTCTATAAGCTTACGGCTTCAACATGTCGTCTTTGGCTGTTTGTTAGGGTTGGTTAGTACAAAGTATAGATGATAACTCTTACCACTAGTCCGCTACAATCAACATGTTTCGTTCTTTTTTTGTTTTCTCCAAGTATCTTTTTCTCTATACGCGTACACACTTTGGGGCTTTTCTTCTTCCTTACATCGGTTTTACTGTTATCTACTTATTCTATCTTAGTATAGTATACTAGTTGAATCCTCCTGATAACAGTTGCTATATGAAATAGTGTCTTAGTAAATCGTCTGTTCTGACCCTATATTTTGGTATCCCATCCTTTAATTCTTCCAATGTTCTAGAAGAAATCACGGAGGTTACTCGAAATGTTATTTAGTAAGTTAGGGTCGTAACTTCGACAGCCGCTAACCCTTAAAGGGGCCAGCACAGTAACACGTAATAATCAAATGGAAATTAGTGTACTAAATAAGCACGGACAACAAGAAGTTCTATTGAGCTCAATTGCTTGTTTATGTACTATACCGTAGTAATTGTTTGCTTTACGACCATGCATACTTCGTAACTTCGCGAACTTGATGCAATTTGTTGGTTGGTTCTGATGTTGACAGGAACTTAAGTGACTGTCAATCGTCAACCCTAAAAGCACCTGACAATATCATATATTTTTGCCATGATTTCTCTTTCTCTTTCTTTTGACTTTTGATTTTAATTTTTTTTATCAAGTTTCTAGAACTACGAAGATACTTTTGTCTTACTTGTGACGCTTCAGTATTACTAGTAGATAGTAGTGGGTAGAGCATTAGAGATCCAGAGCCCCTGCCATTGTTTTATTTTACTGTTCGCTTGCAAGGGGGGAAGTTAGAAAGAAAAAAACTCGTATGCTTTACACTTTATTTGCCAACCTCAACTCCCTAGTCTTTTTTCTAGGTAGGTCCTTCAATTGTTGCTTGGACAAGAGGACGAGCCAGGTTCCTGGACTTGGTCTAGGCTTAGACAGGCACAGAAAAAAAAGGTACAATATGTTATAGTGAGCATGAACTGTAGAGCGAGAACTCTTATAGCTTACCTTAGACATCTCGTCAGAGTTTTACCCCCCCCCCCCCCCCAAAAAAAAAAAAAAAACACCCTAGAACATTGCTTATCAAATTTGTAACTGAAATCAGAGGGTATGAATTGATAAGAAAAAAATACGAACAAGAAGTCATATCCAGCGGCGGGGCATAAGAACCCATGGTATCGTCGATCGGTGACTTGGTTAGACTTGGGGAGAGCTTAACGCAGCATCATGTGAGTTGATGTTGCTTCATGGAAGATCACATTGGATGTTGGTCTGGACTGAACCTATAATGGAAGGAAGAATTGAGAGACGAAAACGGAGAATGGAATAGAGCTTCCATGTCGTTCGTTGACCTTGTCAAACTACATTTTTCTATCTGGGTTTGGTTATCTCCAGGCAGAGCGCACAAGATTAAGGATGGTAACAGAATGTTGCTAGGGAATAATCTCAACAATGGAAGTAAGTGAATGTGCTAAAAGCACCGGGTGCATCGTCGCGAGGATGGGTGAAGAAGATATTATCAACTGCTTGGTTTGCAGTCTGTGCTCGTTGCAGTTGTAGTAAGTTTCGTTGGTATTCAGGTGACTATTCTGCACAGGACGGCTAGTGAGCCAATAAAGGAATGCAACTTGCCGGTATCAGCAGGTCAACCTCCCTGGGGCGACTAGTAGCGACGGTTCCGCAGAAGGGGACTGTGATTGGAATGGCAGGGACAAAGACAAGAAATCGCGTTGTCTAAAGAAGGGACAGGCGAGTTCTGGGAAAAAGAAAAAAAGAATGATGAGTTTGACGGTGTGTAGTAGTGGTGTGCAGTGCTGCTGAATAGTGTTGCTTCCTGAAGTACTACCGCAAATATCGCGAGATGGAGGCACGCAAACAGACTTCAAGGAAAGAAGCGTTTTCAGGGGCAAGGTCAGGCCAGTGAGATTCCTTCACTTCTGGATGGTGTCACTAGTAGTACACTGGTACTACTGATGATAAATTGTTTATAATACTGCCTCTGTGCACTAGCACAACTGGTAATAGTGGGTATATTCTGGTAAGTGGCATCCTTTGTCTCCGTCACTTTCGCATCGTGTGGTCAAGAAGTGTACTAAGTAGTAGTATGTAGTACTGAATGTACTATGGATGTATTGACGAGGCGGCGCAGCAGCAGGTACTTGCAGGCTATGTCTGTTTAGGTAAATTTCGTATTCAGAAAATAATGCTACAGGCAAAGACAGTAAGAGAGATTTAATGATTATAGCGAAATGTACTAATAACCCTTTCTAATAGTGGGACTGTGACAAGCCTGAAAAGGGTCGGTGTCGATACGAGGGTAGAAACGGCAGAGAACAAGACCGTTGGCTGGCTAGCTGGGCGCTAGAGATCGTATTTGTTAGGGCGAATCGCTAATGATTTGGTACTGGCGGCAAAAAGCTGGTGGAAAAGAAGGTCGGTGACGGAGACAAGAAAGAAGAAGATGATGGTTTTTGTCCACGTTTAACGCCTTGAAAAGTTAGAAGACCGCGCAAGAGAAACTCCACTTTGGGAGATTCAGTAAGATTATCTCCGGCTTATGGAGTTACTTGGCTTATGCCTGTCATGACCGAAGCGAAGCCAAAACTTCGTAGCTGCTGCTTACGCTATGCAGCCAAAGCAAACAGCGCCTGCTTGGGCAAGTAGCGCAGAATTTGGACGACTTTGGAGGATAAACACGAGAAAGTCTAAATCCTGTCCGCCGGTCTTTGTTTTTATTTTTTATTTTTTTCATTTTTTAAAAATTTCTGGGTTTTAGGCGCATGAACCTCGCCAAGTTGTCCCCAATTTCTCTCCGAAAGTGTTTATGCTTGTCCTTCTCTCTAAGCAATCAGTTCGTCTTGCTTGCCTGCTTTCTACAACAAGCCCATAGCAAGCTATATGTCTCGCCTACGAATAGTGTTCCGTTGGCCTTGGAGTTCGAGAGGAGGAAAATGGATCAACAGAACAACTTTAACCACTCTCCCATCGCATTCTTATAGACAAGACCAGAAAACTGAAATCCATTCTCCAGACCAATCCCTCCCCTCTTCCTCTTGGCATTGTGGCCTGCATCCCTGGACAACACGAGCCGAGCGATCAAAGCGAGCCTACGCCAGAAACCCTTTCTCATCACCCCCCCCCGTAGTTAGTAGCCGCTAGCGTCTGGCCTCCAGCTGAAAACCGACCCGACCGGGCCCTGTATTGTGTATTTCTTATTGCTATGTTTCTAGTACTTGTAGTAGTGGCCAGCGACCGACCACCGCATAATCGATCAATCAATCAGTTGCTCATTTTCTTTTCTTCTTTTTCTTCTCCATAATTTGTTCTGATCTTCATACTTCCAAGTACGGCGTCTACTGGCAACATAACTTGCCACTGTTCACCATCTCATAACATAGTATCTGCGCCGTAATTCAACACAACACCGACAACATTAGCATCCGATTTCGCCGTTGACGAACGACGATCTGCTTGATCTCCAGATCGCTTTACTGCAGATACCTTCCACCGCAATTGACGACATATACACGCATCTCAATCCGGCATTGCGATAGCCATACCACGATATTGCTTAAATATTAGTACTTCAATCGCATCTTCATCATGGGTACGCTAGACTCTGACCCCAAACGCCCGTCTGCCTGCCTGCCTTTGCAGCATACTTGCCTTGCTGCTCAACCATGATTTGTCGTGGATCTCATCATCAGTCTTGGCTCTTGTTTCCGATGCTTCCGCACTGCACGTAGCACTTTAATAACTAACCAATTACTACTGCCCTACAGCTACAACCACCATCATTCCCTTCACGGCCTTTCCGGAGTGTGTTTACAGCTGTGGCGCACTCTACGATGCGAACGGCGCCTGCGTACCTCCAGGTCACGCATCAGCTCCCGACTATGTTTACACAGACTGCTTCTGCGCTGATTCTCGTGTGAATGCCTTCTCGACCGGCACTGCCGGCGTTTGCGACTCAGCTTGTATCGGTACTACTGCTGCGCTCGAGAGTGTACACGAGTGGTTCGTTTCAATCTGCAGCGTCACTACGTCCGCCTCCTCATCCGCGTCGACCTCTTCGTCATCATCATCTTCCTCCGGCGGATCGCATAAAAAGACGTACGACACTTGGTAAGTTCCACGAGGCAGACAGTCGACTCCATACTCAAAAGCTAATAGCAAGTATAGGATTGAGGGCCACTGGCGTTGGGTTATCGCTATTGTTGTAGTCTTTGTCCTTATTGTCGGATCGTGGATCGGCGCATGCATGTGGCGTCGCTCATACCTTCGCAAGAAGGACCGCATGTATGAACTGGGCAAGGGAATTCCATCAAGCACTGGTACTGGCAACTTCGTTGGCCAGTCGGTCCATCCTTTAGCAGCCGCAGAACCAGCAGCCGAAGTCACCACAGAAAAGAAGAAGAAATGGACTGTTCGTGAGCGGACGTAAACGGCACTTCGGCGTTCCCTTTTTCTTTCATTTGGTTTCTTGTTTACGGTCTTATTTTGGGCACATTACATCCCGGGGGGTTTATCGGAGTTCAGGTGTTTTTCTTTGTTTCTGATTTCTTTTTATCGCCCCGCGCATATTTTGCTTCGTTCTTATGCGATGCTTGCTTCGGCGGCGCTCATATGGCTTCCGGCCTCTTTTCATTACATCCCCAACATCTATCACGACATGACTCACACACAGCACTATTGCTATCACTATAATACTTCAAAATAACTCTACTATATATTACTATAAGAAGGAAAAACAGTCATGTCTAGTACTCCTTAGCGGAAGGCATGCCACGCCATCCTTATATACATAATCCGATGCAACGCCCGGACGGTGTTTGTACTGGTTCGGCTGTGTTCATTATGAGATTTATGATTTAAAAAGGAGGGGGTTATCACTCATTGTTTTTATTCGGGCTGTTTCGGTTGTACTCAACGCTGAACTCAGCGTACTTGTGACCTGTTTGTAGAACCTTATTATCTAAGTTTCTAAACATGGAATCCGTATATTATCACACTAATACTACTTCACTATCAATAACAGGCCAGGTTGGGCAGCCAAATTCTTGCAACCATTTCACCCAACTCATGGCCTTCAAATCCTGTCTACATTTCCAATTCCATTGCATGCATATCAATGATCCCAACTCCTCAACACTTCGCTATGTTAGATTGCACGTTATAAGCTTGGGGTACGTCTATCGCTCTATATATTATTTTTTATGGTCTGATATCTCAAGAGAATGCCCATGCCAATCATCAACCTAAGGTTGAAGTTCTCCTAGGAAGATCGGTTTTTTTGTCCAAAGCAGTTCTATCTTCGATTTGCCTATCTACCAGAAGTCTTGGACACAAAAATATACAAAAAAAAATGAGGCTCTTGGATAATTTGTTCGGCCTTCCTTTTCTTATTGGCTTTTTTTAAAAAGAGGGAACAGCCAAGAATATTGACTAGCATAATCTGTCTTTGAACAGTGATCGAAAGACAAAAAGAATCAGGTCATCTCGATAGTACAGCTCACATGAAACCTCCTGCCAGTTTCTTTCTACTTCTTCTTTCTTCCTATTCTAGCTCTTAATACGTCTAAGTGGCATCTCTTTTCTTGATATCGATGGCAGTAAATGTTTCAAGGTTTTTTTTTTTTGCAAACTGTGATCTGGACTTCAATCCACTAGATACTGACTGTATAGTACTTGATCAACAAATCGTTGATCTACATTACTGCTTGACGGCCGGCTGATCTGACTCCTAATCATGGAAATATTCATAAACGCATTGAGCTGAAATAAAAAAAAGATAATCGTGACAATAAAAATCAAGACAGACATACAACGTAGATAAATGCGACGACTGTTGACTCAGTCAACTCTCAAGTAACAAACAAGAACTATGTACTCAAAAGTACTGCTTGCTATTTTCTCAAAACCCACCTCGCTAAACCAACACCTTGGCTTCATCTGAAGGTCGCTTCTTTCACTTGGTACGAACCGCAATCGATGGGCCATCCTCACCCTGTTCGTCAGCGGCGTCCATGTACAGATCTATCAGGCAACTCGCCGACCACGCCTGCGTAGGGCACTAGATAAAGAGATACTATTGTTAGCATATTGGAAACATATATATATATATATGTATATAAGAGACCAATGTCACCTATCCGACAGAATATTGAAAAAGAAAAACTTACCGAGTCACCGCAATGTTCACCATTTTTCTGTGTCAGTTCCGCTAGACCTGCCCACGGAGAATCCTGAATCATCTTCTTGCACCCAACTAGCCGTCTAGTGACTTGCTGGAACGCCTCAGTCCGCACCGCTTCGGTCTGGACTGCCGTAGCCTTAGCTCCTAGGCTTTGCTCGCGGCGCTTCAGGTCAAACTTGAGCAGCGCACGCAGGAAGAAGCCCGTCGGCCATAGCCACTCTGGACCTTGGTGATAGTTGCGGCCCTTGGACGTCGCAAAGTCCTCGCTATCCTCGCTATTAATATAGTATGGCCGGTAGTTCAGATCGGCTGGATCCAGTGTAGCCATGCCCGTAGGACCGCGTAGAACCGAGTCGGCAATGAGTAATGCGCTGTATGCATGAGCAGCGTCGAAGAGATCCGGCGCTACACACATGGCAATAGGGAAATTGGGCCGTAGCTGGTAGTCTTCGTATTCCTTACCTGACCGGTAGAGGTCTTTGTAGATACCACGACGGTTAAGAACTGCAGCATTAATATCGTATTTAGAATCCTCGGCAGCATCTTTGGGTACAAAGTAGCAGCGCTCAAAATTAGTCTTGACCAGTGCCGCCCAATCAGCGTATGAGATGGTCGAACCATCAGCCTTGGTAACGCTCGATTTTGAGAACGTTCTGGCCGCGCTCAACTCAGACACCCATTTGAGGGTACTGTACAGCATACCCGTGATCTCAACGGCAGCACCGTCACGTGGGGTTCCGGGAACACCCTTAGAATTGGCTTTGATACTCTCGCCCATCTTGTCCATCCAGGTACCACAGTTGTTTTGATTACCGCCAAAAACGAACCCGTTGGACCAATCAACGTTGATATCAATGTTGAATCCATTGTCACTCATCTGGGAGTCAATTCCAGGACCGGCGTTTGCTTCACGGAACGATATGCCTATAGCATGGCGTTGTAAAGCTTCCTGGATAATCTCAGCAATGGTACTTTCCTTGGAGTAGGCTCTCTCATCATCAACCGAAAACCAAGTATCATCGTTGGGAAGGAAGCGACGCTTGACCTTCTCATCAAGGATACTTAGACCTTCCGGTGCCATCTTGGTGTAGTCCTGGATGCACTGTAGAAAGAACCAGATCGAGTCACGGGAGTTGTAGCGCGGAGCACGACCACTGCCTAGCAAGTTGGGGATCATGCCATGCTTTAGGACGCTGCCAAAAGCCTTGATATGCTCCTTAGCTTCATCGAACCGACCAGTGCCTAGGTAGAGACCACGAAGAGAAATCATGACATCACGGCCCCAGCAGCGTGCCCATTCGACTGCAAAATGAGGCAGGCCGGCAGCCAATGAAGGAACCAATTTAGTAGGGTATAGCGAAGCAGTGGGCACAATACCTGTCTCTTGGACGCTAACCATAGCTAGGCTTTGCATGAACCACTGGCCATTTTGAACAACGGGCGACATTTGGCTCAAAGCACGGTCCCAGCAGGCACGGTAAGCCGTGCGAATGACTAGAGCGAAGTAACGCGGAACTAAGAAGCTGGGAATCTTACGAACGGCATCAAAACGCTCCTTCAGCCACTGTGCAGGCTTAGCTAACGTCTCGTAACCTGCGACCTTTGACCGACGCTCGATGCGGCCAACAGTGTAATCGATAGCCCAAAGACCATCTCTGAGGTTTTGGCATAGAGGGTGAGCGAGATCATTGTCGCGCACAATGTTCTTCAGAAGACTCCACCAGCCCTGAAGGCCGGCGTAAACAATCTTGCCATAGCCCGGGATATCGTAGGTGCCGTCCTTGCCGTCACTCGTGGAATTCTCCTCAGCCTCACAGCGGTACAGAATGAAGTTGATATCAACAAAACTCAGCTCACTAAAGGCGGCAGTCGAACCACTTGTGACATAAGCATCTAGACCAACAGAGTGTTCAGCTGAAGGGATTGAAGTTTCAAACAATGCAATACTGCCAGGGGGGAACTCTCCTTCGATGGAGATGAAAGAGTCGCCTCCAATGTTCTCAATCTTGACACCGTCGATATCAATAACAGTGCTAGGAAGGCCAGTTATGTACTTCTTATCCTCAATGACCTTTGAAACAGCCTCTTCACTAGTGTCAACCTCCAACTTCCAGCTACCCAGAGACTTAGCTTGAGTGCCAGTCAGATGGACAGTGTTGAATGTACCGTTTCCATCTCCATAACCCGGGAAAGCAGTGTGGGCAATCAAGAAGTAGCCCTTACGGGTCTTGGGGTGGACCCTATGAACGGTGACGTATTGGTCCTCATGGTGTACATGGGTTTCATCATAACCATCGTTACCCATAAGAGTATGGATTTGGTTAAGCAGCTTCTTGACACCAGCAATTCCGCCCGTACCCGCGCCAATGATGATGGATGGGACAGAGGACGCTGCTGAGACATATAGTCTAGTTTCACCAACTAGGTCAATAATCTTTGGGTATATCTCATCGTAGCCCATTACGCTACCAGAGGCACTAGCACACATGCTGACCAGAGCAGCGTTTGGCAGTGTGTCACGAGCATCCCTCTTCTGGAATGGCGTCTCGTTATCGTGTGTGCAGTCCATAAATAGAGCTTGGACAGGAACAGGCTTGATGTTGCGGATGAGTTCACTAGCTCTGACGACAGAGCCTGTACGAGTATGGCCCTTGGACTGAACCTTTGCATCGGTACGGGTGATTTCGTCTCTTTCAAAGGAGCCGATGGGGCGGCCACCGTGTCTATGGACTAAGCGACTCAGCTCAGCGGTGCTCCAGGCCTGCATGGCCTCACGAATCAACGAGCTTAGGCCGAGACGCTTGACAAAGACATAGTCAGTTTCTTCGGAACCCGAGAACAGCTCGGCAACAACATAGACATTGGGGCGGACACGCCGGGCCTCGTCAAGGATGTGCTCGGCAACGTGGATAGGGGTAGAGTGACAGTTGTCGATACGTAGACCGGCAAAGTACTTGGCCAGGAGCCTAACGTACTTGGTCATACGGTCCCATAGATACGCGCTATCTTCAGGGCCTGATCCATACCGCAGTTTGACACAGTCGCCCCACACAATGACTTCTCTGCGTAGGTAGACCTTGGACTTGGGGCCAGCATTGTCAATGAGGGCATTACCGCCCCAAACCCAACCGTTATTTACTAGTGCCAAGTCACCTTCCTTATGCTTGGCAGTGAGGGTGTTCTTGGGTAGCCGCGTAAAGTAGGTTTCAATGAGGGGGCTTTGGGCACTGATTTCACCGACCTTTGGGCCGTTACTGTCGAGCCGCATGTACTTGATGCGATTGAACAACTGCTGCAGAATATCTGCAACTTCAGCGTCGTATTCCTTGTAGAACGGCAGGTTTACGGCATCTAGAATGCTAGAAATCTTGGCAGTGGCCGCATCCTCATCAGGCGTTTGACCGCTTGTAGTATCGTGATTGCCCATATGGAGGCTAAGTAGGCCTGCTGCAACCTTAGGGTCAATATGCCGTCTGAAACGCTCACCCATCCGATCCGAGCCGTGTAGACCGTTGTCTGTGAGGTACTTGGCTTGCTCCTCAACAGGTAGTTTTGGAAGCTCGGCAATAATGTCATCCTTGGGGAAAGCAAGTTTTCCAGCTTTCCACGAAGCTACAATAGAAGCGGCGTTGGACTTGACATCGAGCGTGTAGTATTCCCACAGACGCATATTAGCGATGACATCTGTTTTGATAGCATCCATGATCTTGAGAAGATCTTTCTCGTCTTTGAGAAGTACGGGAAGCCCCTTCTCCTTGAGCTGGCTACCGAGTTCAAGCAGCTTAGTGTCAAGGATATACGCTGATTCCAGCCACGGCGCAGTGGTTAGATTGTAGCCTGCTTCGGGATGCTCTTGAAGCCACTCGCTGTTGTGCGCTGTGTGGTTGAGTACGACATCCGTCAAACTGAGAAGGTTGTGCTTCTTCTCGAGGGTGTCGACTAGCTGAGCAATATCAGACTCGCCCTTGGGAAAGAATTTGGAATCCCAGCCAAGCTGATCATACAAACTGTACGGAGAGTTTGATGACCCGCGGACCTGCAGCGGCGTGAAGTGCACCATATTGTAGCCTCTCTGCGAGATGCCATTAAAGTGGGCGTCCCAGTCAGTCGGATACTCACCCATGAATTTTGACAACATAGAGAATACAGAGAGACCTGGCAGGGGAAGCGGTTTTTTGTTGATAGTCAAGAAGGGCGCAACATCGATGTAGTAGAGGTCAGTCTTCTTTGTAGGCTCTGTCGACGACGTATCAAACGTCTCGGCCAACGGAGGAAGTTCCGCATAGGTGATGTAGTAGGCATAGGCACCGGCATGGTTGACGGTTATATCGATCTCAATGTTTTGAGAAAAGTTGGGTACAAGTCTAAATATGAGGGACAATAGGTCGTTAGCGTATTTTGTATCATTGATGTTGGTGGAGTTGTGGACGGGGGGGTGGGGGTTGGATGGCGCTTACTTGTACTCGCGGAACTTGTCTCGTCTAAACTCTACTCCAGCTTCTGAAATGTTTACCCAAAGGCTGCCATGGCGACAAATCGAGGATGTACCCTCGATAGTGAAACGGACAATGAAGGGAGCAGGGTTTTCCGGAGCAAGATAGATGTACTGGCCGGCAACGTCAGGCGAGCCGTCGTCGTTGAGCGGCAAGTTGTAGACTTCGCCGACGGGCTTTTGGGTGAGCGCCATATTAGGCTTTAGTATAGTGAATATGTATGTGTAGCAAGATGGCAGATAGTACGGTCTATGCGATGTGGGATATATGGCAGAATATCTGATAGAGGCGTGGTAGTGCTGCGTAGTAGCAATGGTCGGGGTCCCGGTGGTATATTGGGCGGCTTAACGGCTACCGTGTGAATTTGACAGAAGTTTTATATCTCCAAAGAGGAGGAAAACGGGAAAACAGTATAATCAAATGTTGTGAGTAAGAGTTAGAATGGTAGCCTTGTTATTGGGCCGCGAACAAGCACTTGTTTGGGTTAAAACGGGGTTGATAATAGAGATGCTTAGCCTCGTTGGTCGTTGCTTTATCCGGACGTAGCTTCCACTTTTAAAACTTTAGCAAGTTGAGTCGCAAAAAGAGGAGCTCGCGATATCAGACTTGGAGGAAAGACGCATAGAGAGTAAAGGAAAGAAGAAACAAAACAAACGGAATTACGAATACTTGATATGAAGGGCTATGTAATTATTATATCAGATCCATTGATGCCGCACATAATGATACGTGGTACGTAAACTTGGCTATGATGGAGTCTTCGAGATGGAGTCTCTGCTGCAATAAGGCTCGCAAAAAAATCTCGCCTGGACGCAGCTCGTCGCGATAGTCGCTTCGCTCGCAGCCCGATCTGACAACCCAAAAGTATACCGACAACCTAAAACGGCCAAACGGCAAAACGACAGAGGAAAGCTCATCTTCCCGCTTGGTTAACATTAACAAATACGATCTTATTAACGGCAGCTTTGGTGCAATGTCGCTCGCTACAGAGCTTACTATTTAGCTAACTTCTTAGACAGCTTACTTACCCCTCCCCCGCTTCCAAGTTGCTCGCTGTAACTGGATACATAACACGACAAACAGCAAGTATTCGGGCACGAAAATGGCCCTATGTCCCAAGTCTTTACCGGTCTAGATTGCCCGCAGACGGAATGCACTACACCATGACACGGCACGCAATAACAGCCCGTCTAGCCAATGATCTGTCCGTTGTACGCTGGTGCAGACGACCGATAGGCTGCAACTAGGCCATGAAAACCACCAATACGGCTGCGGACAACAGAATAGTATCGGAAGAGCATCGACGTTGCAGCTAGGATTTGCGCATCACTACGAAATTTCACCTTCGCCGTGCATGAGGAAGCTATTTAGGTACAAGAGATTAAGCAATGGTGGGCTACAGTGCCACCGCACCAAGCGCCGACTGTTGATGCGTGTTTTGCTTCTGCCGCTGATAAAGAAAGTTGGATATGCAATAGTACCCAACTAGATATCTACTGCCCGCTAGAAATCATTGTAGCTAGCTACCAACGCCGACTATGACCATAATGGGAAAGCTCTTTCAACGGGCAACGCCTCAATTAGCCTGTGGCGGCTTCTCTTTGTCTACATAGCAGCGACGCCTACGCCGCTGCCGACTGCACTACTTAGTGTAGCAGTAGTTTCTGGCTAGAAAAAGCTTCATCAAGACAATCTGAGTCCTTTCTTCAGTGCCACATTCGTTTTAATGCAAGAAGTAGGGAGAAAACGGCACCCTGTTGATCGCCTAATGTGGTTGTCGCCACCATGCCGGTATTCAGAAGTGGAAGGAAGGGGGAAAAAGATAGGGTACCAGCGAATCGCAAGGCAACAACTAAGCTATCAGTAGAACGGTCATCATCCTCACCACGTTGCTAAATCATGTGATAAGGGTCTAGCTGCTAGCTGGTGATTCTGCTGCTGATCGGGGGGCGCGTTGGGGTCAAGTCAGCCAATTTGTATATGTAACGAAGCGGCATATGGCTTGTTGGGAAAACCGTTCAAAAGGTCTTCAGGTCCTAAAGGCAGCTTTAATCGCTCTCCATCTATTAGTAGCTTCTTTACAGAACGCGTCATCGCGACCTTGAAAATGAACGGCGAGGAAGATCGCAACAGGTGTTGATGTTCGTTTCAGTTCAAGCGCAGCCGAGATTGTAATGCACATGGAGATGAAAAATCCTCGAAAGTCTGCAAAGTATAGTGTTGGAGGTAGGTGCTAGGATCGCCAGCATGATATAGTAGTCCTTGAATTAGATATCTACCGCAAACTACAATGCCTTCTGCGGTCAAAGGGAAAAGTAGCCTCAGGAATTGAATGACGAAATTATCAGCCTTCGCTAACGAGTAGCTCCTACTGAACGGGCGATGTTACTGACTGACCTGCTAGCTAATGATCGGTCACCAGATTTTCATGCCAACCTGTTTCTTTTCAGGATACCATGAGACATATATGATTAGGAGACCAAGGCCTCGGTCTAGCTATCTATCTAACAAGCATGTGCAGAGACTGTGGGGTTGCTTATAGGTGCGGAACGCAAAACTACTACTCAATTACTGCCGCTGCTAAGACCACTACTATTTGATCCCACTAATATAGTACAAGACTATCATGATGCTTTTATCTATACAAGACGAGAATTGTTGTGCATCAGACTATAGCTGCTAATCTCCATAGCTGCACAACTTGTAGTGCTATATTAGGACACCTTCTCTGTTCTCAATGGCTACTTTATGCCGTGTTGCTTGCTGTTCGCATAATTTTGCCTGTAGATGTAGCGGCAAAGTCTGTTTACCATTTAAAGTCCAAGCTTGCGCTAGATGTAGGGAATAAGAAGCTTGTAGAGAACTTGCAAAGCCGGTGATAAGGAAGAACCACAGTCTGAAAACCACGTAAAAGTTCCACATCTTGGCATGCTACTACATCGTTTTGGAGTATCAGTGCAGCATAGTGCAGAAATATAGCGTAACGTAGGGGCACGAGCACTGTAGGATGGTCGAATTAGGCCAACGAAAAGTGCCCCCCGCTCGCAATTTAGGGCTGCTTTTGACAGACGATCCAGCAGGTTCAATGCCGCCCCACTAGAAAATAGCAGCACTTGCACGCTTTGAGAAAAGAGAAAAGAATAGAGGGGGGAAATCATTAATTTCAGTGACGACGTGGCTTACTCATTTTATAAATTCACAGTGCCGTACTAACATAACACACATACACACTAAGATAGTGTGGGTCTCATCATAGTTTACTTCTAATCAACTAATGAGTTATAATAGATATATAAGAAATATACTGTGGAAACAGTTAGAGTCCGTCGCATGGGCGGATGGAATAATGAGCAAAATGTGACAGGCTATATGATGTATGTCGCAGCGAGGTTTAAGAAGGGTTTGTATGAGAGAATTATGTCAAGGAAAAGTAGATATCATTGTGGTTGGATTGTCACTATGGACATATGCTATATTCATCATTTTGTAATAAGATAGTCTTAGGTATCGTGATCCAAGTGGTAGTTAAGCAGTCATACGAGGCCTTTAGTCAGTCTCGATCAAAACTAAAAGAGCAAAACGCCAGAATTTATATCGGGAATAAATCAAGTCAAAGAAAAAAAATCAAATGTCCCAAACAAGCCTTTTCTCTTCCTAGAGAAAAAGTTGCCAATCCTGCTGGCGGAGAGAGTAACAAAAAAGTAAACTTCGTCAAGAAAGCCACATGAGTAGATCTAGTGGATGCATTTTTTTTTTAGTTATCCGAAACTAGGTCGGGGATCTCGTCAACGCTGTGCTTGCCCTCGAGGATGCCGGCAACGGCAGTGAAGAGAGGGTACTCGCCCTCCAGACCACGGGCCTTGAGGAAAGAGTGAACTTCCATAGCGGTCGAAGTGCCCTGCAGCATCTGGCCGTTCAACTCACGAGCTTCAATCTCCTTGACAGTCAAGCCTTCCTGAACGGACATCTTGGCACAGCGGTAATTACGGCCACCGCAGCAGCTAGTGATTAGATCAGCGACACCGGCAGACTCGTCAGTGAAGGTAGCACGGTCGGCTGTCGAGAAGAAAGCCTCGCCGAACTTGATCATCTCGAGCAGACCAACACGCATGATAGCAGCCTTAGCGTTGTCACCCCAGCCACGGCCCTCGACGAAGCCAGCAGCTAGAGCAACAACATTCTTCAGGGCACCGGACAGAGAGACACCGGCAACATCAGAGACGGTGCGGACGTGGAAGTAGGGGCGGTGGAATAGCTTCTTGAAGGTGTAGTGGTTGATGGGAGAGTAGATGGCAGGCACAGGAGTCAGTTTGATAGTAGACTTCTTGCCGCTAGCATCCTTGTGGAATAATTCCTCCTCAACCTCGCCAGTGGGAGAGCCGGAGCGAGGGGTCACAGAACGCGAAGAAGCATCAATATGAGGAGGGTCGTACGCAATAGTGGTCTCGGACCACTTCTCCTTGGCGATCTCAGTAGCTAGGTTGGCACCAGACAGGGCACCGCAGTAGATGTCAAGACCCTTTCCAATGTACTCGGAGAAGAGGTGAATGCCGTCATCAGTAACGTCGACACCTTTAATGCAGCTAATACCACGGGCAAAAGGAAGTATGTGGCCAGTCAAGTCGCGGCAAGCCTTAGCAATGAACTGGTGAGGGAGGTTGAAGATGAGGATGGTGGAGTCCTTGACGGCATCCTGAACGGAAGGGTTGGCAACAAGGTTGACAGGCAGCTTTATGTTGGGCAGGTACTTGACATTCTCGTGGTGAGTGTTGATGATTGAAGTGAGCTTCTGGGGAGTCTCACCGATCTTCTCGTCATAGTATGAGCTAGTGGGGGGCAGAGTGATGTTCTCCTCGTATACCCACATCTGAACCTCAGGCTCGAAAAGGTCGGGGTTCTCCGCGCAGTTCTCCGCGACAATCTTAGCGATGGTGCAGCCCCTAGAGAAGAAGAAGTGAATGCGTTAGTCGATGAGGTTCGTTCGTATACGTGACGGTGATGGTATAGATTAGTTTCGGTGTAAGCTTACCAATTGCCAGAACCGACAACGGTAACCTTGTGCTTCTTTTCAACGAGGCTAGAGGTAGTCATTGTGGCGGATAGTTTGAAATCGGAAGTGTAGGAATGAAATTGCTGTATAGACAACAAAGGATAGGAAGAAAACCGAGGTCTAGAAAAAGTATTTGAAAAGAAGGGAGAGGATATATCCTTAGCAGATGAATAGAGTAATAGTCCTAGGTCTAAACGATGTGAAGAGTAGAAGAGGGAATAAAGGCGCATGAGGATAATTCAAAAGGGGGAGGAATGGATGGAGAAAGGGCGGAGGGCTAGTCCTTATATGTGAAGAAGTCAAGCAACTAGAAAGACTAATATTGAGCAACTGATATATTGACAAATAGATGTTGTTGATTACCTCTTGTTTCCTGCCGCAGAAAAATTCACCGTCGTTGAACGGGGGTCAATGTGTCGCTATATTACAAAGGCAAATCCACACCTAGTGCTAACCCATACAGGCCAGTAGCGCCACATGTGGCATTTTGGTACACATCGGACTCCCCATTGACCATGTCGGGCACACATGTGAATTTCGCCACCCGTTCCTGGATAGTCAAACGGCTCTGCCAAACTTCGGTAGCCCGTCACCGGAGCCCTCCTTAAGACCCTCTACTCCGGGCCGACTGGTCTAATTCGTCTGGGGCCGTGTTCCCACCACCCCCCTGCACCATGGCGTCATAATGTCCAGGATGGACCAAAAGAACGTAGACAACGATGCACTCTCTGCGATCCTTACTACGAGTTTGAGGCTTTGCGGCTAGCTCAGGATGAGGCTACTAAGTCGGAACACCACTTAGCTACAGATATCTTGTTTATCTTTTCTATCTGCGACATCAGCGGTCGCTTAGTCTAACTGGAAACCCTGCTAGTTAGTCCTTGCTGCTAGTCCTTGCGGCTAGTCCAACTGATTGTCTCAATAACTGCGACTACTGAGACTAGGCCGTGATCTTCTGCGCTTCGAATAGTGACGATGGCGATAGAACAAATGTGTCCGTGTTATCGAAGCACACACGCTGTACGTTCTCGATAGCCTGTCTATGTTTATGTTCTCTGCAGTTCTTCCTGCTTCTGACGCTCCCTTCAAAAACAGCCCTCATCTCATCCAGATCCACATTGGCACTCATCACCGCGCGTTAGTTTGACTTCGTACTGTAGACGGGCTAGCTACCCTGCAATAATGGTATCTACCTGTATGTGTACAAATTTACTTCTTGATGTGTTATTTCTGTGTTTATTTATGTACGTACGTACCTATACGTATCTCGACTTCACGGCAGCACTTTTGGCGAGGCTTGATACCTGCATGTCGCGTACCCTATTATTGCGCTACAGAAGTTGGTATGTGTGTTGTCAGCATTATGTACTTCTCGCGACAGCATTGCTTGTTGTTTGTCTGTATCTTACGTCAAGCTTGCATATATATGCGTGTTATGTGTTTAAGATGGAGTATTTTTGTTAGATGTCCGCTGTCGTTCTCCTCAGTTATGGCAACGTTATTGGCAGTTGATCGACTCCGGTTTGGATGGTACAATGTACCCGCAAACTCCCGCACAAACATCGACTGGCCTAGCAGTCTGTGTAAGTACCTTCTGCCAAGTCGTACTGTTTCGGAGGTATGCATGGCGTTCTAGGTGATGACTTGTTTTAGCAAGCCAAGGCCGCCTAAGTCCCTAGTTCTGATTGGCAAAACTAGGTTTGACAGGCTAGGGCCAGTCGGGTTTTGAGCCTCAAGTTACGTTGATGAAACACTACCGGCGTTTCTACATATGGACATATACGGTACGTATATCAATGTCACACTTTTCACCGCTAGCATACACACACTTTCATTTGATATACATAGTATGTATATGTACCTCGCTCCTCCATTAACTCTTACTAATAGTTTAGCTTAAGCTCGGGCTGCTGCATCTTCTTCGTACAATTAAAAGCAATGCGGCAAACTGCATTTTAACCCTCAGACAAGCTCCACTTGTATTCTCAGGGTCCCTTTGGAAAGGTTACCAACGGGTATTTGTTCGTTAGCCTTCTAGCAGAGCCGCTAAATATCAAGCACTACTGTGTACTAAGGAGAAGCCGCCTTCCTATTAACCTATCAGAAGCCTTCTATTCTATAAGCCTTTGTAACTTCCCAGTACCCTCCCACAACAGGGTACTCCGGAGCCGCCCCGCGGCTTGCTTACTGACGGGGCAACAGTGCGGCCCCCTGATCCTTCTCCGTAGAACTCATGTATCAACCGTCAATATTAGTATATCCCGGCCTGTATGAATATATACGAACGGTTGTATTAGCGGAGGATGAAAGCGTGGGCCCACCGTCCCAGTGAAAATCCTGATCCTTGTTTTACTGGCTCAAGTATTATCTCATACGGCCCTGAGGAAAGCGCTCTTCAGAACAGGCTGCATGAAGCTCACCTACCACAAACCGCTATCATGCATCTTATCTGCAGACATAGGTATATTGTGCCGTTGGTGTCTAGATACTAATGGCGCTCGCTTGACGTCATGGTCCTATTTTAATTAACGAAGCATCCTTGCCAGCTGGTGTTTATATGTATGGCTTTAAGATCTGCCCTTTTGTTTTCGTTGGATTGGTTTCTTCAATTCCTCCAATGGTCCTTCAACCTCACTTTCTCAGAACAAGGCTACATAGCTGCATGATACACGATAAGTAGCTTACTATGTACCATAAACCCCTCATTGCACATATCGGGACGAAACACCCGAAAGGTGTGTCCAACGCATTACAACAACGCCAAGTACACCTCTGCCTATTTTCCTGGTCCGTAATGTACCGTTGTAGGGGCCCGCGAGTGTACATGTAGCATGTAATGGTATGTAGTATGGACACCTTTATTATTGATGTGTACTGTTGAGGCGTTATGTATGTCGTGTTAATATGTAATGTGTAAACTGACTGCTTATTTGAAACAAAAAAGAACTTAAATAAACTAAACCTCTTATCTTCGCTACAACTTCATCATATTAAGCCTTTTCACACAGAAGAGCCGTGGTTTCCTGCGGTCCTCCCAACGACTTCTCCTCTGATGAGATGCTATTAGATTTCTTTCCCGTCTTCGTATCAGCCGAGATAGTGCGCTCTCCATCGCCAAATAGAGGCTTTAAGATAGCATCATAGATAGCCCATACCGCATTAAAGCTGACATGTAACGTCATCGACAGCCATTTCGGGTATATTCCATTTTCGTCTGCAAAGTATTTTGCCGCCGTCAGAATAAGCAGCGCAACTGGAACCAGCGTTATGATGGTAACTATACGTCCGATATGCTGTCTACACGTGGTGATCTTGTAAGGCTCGAGCGACTCCAGGTAAGCTTGGTACTCTTCTGGGAGCTCGTTGTCCTGACCACCCTCGACGATGAGGTTAAGGTACCTCGCACTGGCTTGTGCATAGTCCTTGTTAGGACGTTTGTGGGGCGTTACAAAGCGAAACCACCATTTCTTGCGTGGATCATTAGGTACGGCCGGATTCTCGGCGACCTTCTGTTCCTTGTCTACAGGGCATCCGTAATGAGACGAGCCACTATTACTCTGGGTCCCCAGTGGCTTGTTGGGCTTGCTAGGCTTACCAGGTATCTCGGGTACATCAGCAGGCATATCTGGGACGTCATTAGGAATATCTGGTTGATACAGCGTACGAGCTATGAACGGCCGAGGTACGGTCGGGTTCGGTCGCTCAGGGACGGAAACACTCGGGGGAAGGGCAAGGCACGGCACCAATATCTCAGTATATCCAGCTCCACCTCCCTCCTTAGACATAATCTTAGCATAGTCCTCCTTAGAAATCTCATATACCGTTCCCACGAGACCCTTATCCCAGATTGGGTTTTTGGGCTGTTCAATAGGTGGCAGTCCAGGAGAAGGATCAACCGGATTTGGGAGGGGGTCTTTGGGTAGTTGGCGAAAGGCTGTATTGGCGAAACATGGCTCAAGATATGGTAGGCCTGGTAGGTCGAATACTAATCGTAACGAGAAGACCGTAACATTGACCTTGCTCAACGGTTTAGCACCTTTTTGCTCCGTGATAATCTTCCAGTTGAGATTAGAGCCATAGGCCAGATAAAGCACAGTGTTTGGTTCGATATATGTATCCGCTGTGTCGGACGAGTTAGGTTTTGCTGCCAGGGCAAGCCGCTCGTCATTGGTGCGCGGCAGAGAGCTTTGTGGTGTCATCAGGAAACAAATGGTGGAATAAATGGTAAGATACGCGCAATGGGAGGCAAAATAGGAGATAAGTAAGTGTGATTGATTGGCTGCACAACAGGTTATAGTATGGTAGGTTGTTAATGTTACTTAGAAAAGACAGATAGCACCATTTAGTTGAAAATGGAGAAGATATAGTCTTGCTTCTGAACAAAGTCAGTAATACAACAAATATTAATATTCGGTGGTTGTCCGTGTTTCAGCCGCGCGCTCAACTATGGCCAATGCTCTGGCTACAATGATTGGGCTGGGCTCAATTAGTAATCCCATCAGCCTCAGACTAACACAATTGATTTCTTACCAATGTCCGTACGGCTTAACACATCATGAAAAATAAGCTATCGCAAAAGTCTGACTGCTTTACATTAGTTATCTTACAATCAATAGGCTATTGTTACTAGTCAGATGATAAGCAACCCTAGCCCGGTTTCTGTAACCCTATAGCTAATCAGCTGTAACCCTAACTGTATATGCGGACTACTACTATACCTAAACGAGCTACATGTCGTCCTAAAATGGCAAAACCCACTAAAGCATGTTAGGTTGACGATACTTTTGAGTTGATCGTGTGACACTTTCCCGTCACTCTGTTTTGACAGCTTGTTCCTTTCTTGGCTTTAAAATTTATTGCCTGCATATACATATTTGACGATACTTCTCATGTGACGGTTGTAACTTGTGCAACAATAATACTATTATTATAAGTAGCAGTAGTTACCATATCTGGTCATAGCCCTAACCCTTGATAGCAACACAATATCAACGCTTTCCATGTAGATATTCAGTTGTACCTTCCTAATTCAATAGGAACCTGAATATAGTGAAAAATATCAGCACTATGTGGACCTCGCACCACTTTGGGCTTTCCAAGTTAGAACTCAATGTTTATTAACTCACATTATTGATCTTTCACTAGTATATCACCATCACCGCTGCTATCACGATGGGCCCTAAACGCAAAGGGACTCTGAAAGCATCATCTTTGGCTGACATTGTCCAGTCAGATCATGAATCTGATGAGCTGCCAAACTCAGACAATGATCAGCGCTTTTCCAGCCAGTTTTCCCGCTTGGGATTGCCCGTGGACGAGGCAATGGATGAACATGACAACATTAGAACTTCAACTATACCATCCGACCGAACTTACCATCAACTTCAGGACATCATCATGGATCAGTCAGAAGCCGAAGACTATGATTTGGAATTGTGCAGCTCTCCGCCTCCTGTCAAGCCTTTAGATGATAACCTCACTTCGTCCAACAATCCGTACCTGGACAATGAAGATTATAAAGAACATTTACCTAGCTCGATGTTTCCCAGGGATGGATCTGACAGCCAGGAAACTCGACTTGCGCGGGATACTAGTGAGTGCTACTTGAGCTACTTACAAATCAGCTTCTAACTGCTATCAAGCTATCGAGTCTTTGAATGATCATAACCGATCTGCGTTTGTACTTTCTAGTGATTATAACGAAGCCCAGTGTGACGGTCCACGACTTGCTGCTGCGGAGCATCAAAAAAAGTAAAAATTATCATTGGTTATAGCTATAACTTGACGTACGCTAATATTGGTTTTATAATAGTGCCGAGACTGGCAGTGACACAACGAACGAGGTTTCATTGGTAACAATAGAGTCACTACAAGGATCTCTAGTTATACCGAAGTCAGATGCCTTGAAGCATAACCAACAACTGATCAAAGAAAAGGCACCACTAGCATTGTCATCGTTGATTGAAAAGTCACGCGAGGCGACGAAAAACGATGTGGACAACAGTAATGTGTAAGTTAGTTCAAAGCACTATATATGCTTTCAAGAACTAATGAATGTATAGAATCACAACTGAACCAGAGCGGGTTGTTCCGGGCAAGTGTGATGGGGCCGCATTGAAAGAGCCTGTCTGCCAGTTGTCCCAACCGATTCAGCCACATGTGTCACCTAAGAAGCGGACAAATCCCACTTCTCAAAAAACCCGGAAACGTCCACGAAGACAGAATGCGACGACCATACCACCTTTACCGGATATGAGAGACAGAGATGATGTGCCTATTGCTGGTGATGAAGGAGGTGCATCAAACGATGCAACCATGCCGACGTTCTCAAGACTTCCTCAAGCCCGCGATACCTCAAATATCTCCGAGCCTCGTCGACTAACACTCTCACGAAGACCTAGTAGTGTCCATATAGACGAAAAGGGCAGCCCGATACCCAAATTTGAGGAGTTAAATCTCACCATGTCTCGACACTTTACTGGCGAGCCAGTTGAAGAACCGCGTTCAAAGACATCTATCATGTCGCTTGTAAACCCTGCGCATGTCTGTGAGAGTACTGTTCGGCCAGAAAATGTTAGTATGTCTAAACTAACAGACGACGTTACTATTTCATCAATTGCAGTAGACTCTCCAGATTGCTATGTAAACTTGAGAGTACCAGGAATAGCTACATCCACATGCGGTCAGGGCTTGAGAAACAATAACTATCGACGGGCAGAGCTGAAGCAATCTGAACATAGTAACCTCCAGCCTACTACTGCGAATAAAAATCGGATAGCTGAAGATAACACTGACCATCAATCAGTACGAGATGGTCGTAGCCCTCAAAAGCAAACTAAGTCGAGGCTAGTGGCCCAGGCAACAAACAACGAAGGTGATATGGCGTATAATTCGACAAGTGCACCTTCACGGCCAGACATTGCTAAACTTCGGGGCATGATAAGCCAGCAGATAATGAGTCGGTATGCTACCCAAACAGTGCCGCTGAAACTAGCTAGTGATGCTAGAATCAGTGACAGCTTATCTGTACCGCCTCCCGATAACCAAAGACATGATGATGGCCCCATGGCCCGTGCAATTGACATCACATCAACTGTAAGTGATATCTTGAAGTATAGATGCAAATATTTATGGAGACTAACATGTCCATTTTAGAGTATAGTCGGTTATGTAAACAGTCAGACGTCATTGATAACTCGAGTTGTCGATGAATATAAAAGAAGAGTACATCTGCTTATCAACCGCACAAGCCAGTTGCATCAGAAAGAAGCAGAAGGCTGGAGAGCCAAACTGGAAGATAACCATGGTGCATTCTTACAGATGTGCGATAGTAAGATCGATGCAATTCAGGCTGCCAAAACTCAATGCGAGAATAACATTGGAGCCCGTAGAATCAGTGTGCATCCAGATTCCAAGTCCTTGAGTGATATGCTAGAAAGTACTCTGCGAGGCTTGGATAAGTTGGAGGGGTCATTCGGCTATTCTGGAACTGGGGAAGAGTCTCCCGACCGACATGTACTTGAGGAGAAGATTTCGAGCCTGATTGATGAGGCAAAACATGCAAGTAAGCTCATAGATAAAGGAATTGGCGTCAAACATTAATATCGAATATGCATCAAAGGCAAATATCTAAGTATTGAGGTTAGGTTTTAGGTAGAGCAATAGAGTTAACAATGGCATGAACGTTAAGAGTATGATATAGCAGCTTTGTTTGTTTTATTAGTTCACGTCCACACGAGCTGTAGCTACGACGGCAGGCTAATCCCGCACTGAGAACTCCTGGCTTGTCTGGTACACCCATTAATATAGCGGCAAAACAAGTTTTGATTCAATAGTATGAATATAAATGTAAAAACTGACAACAAGTATTTACAAATATACCTCTTTTACATCACTTCATAGCTCAATAATCACGCTCAAAAAGCTCTAACGCTAACTTAGCAACCGGCTAGTGATAAGAGTGGCGACTCAAAGAAGTGGGTCCTGGCAAAAGTTCAACATCCCATCTCTCCCTACAACTGGCAGGCTAGAAAGCCTGTTTAGACAGCTTTTGTTTACGGGTATATTACCTGAGACACATTGAACCAATATTTGCTGCTGTGCCGTCAAGACGAATTATCTCTTTTTTTAATCAAAAAAATCCAAACAGAATCTAACGCTGTACTGCACCTTAAGCCGTCAAAGATCTAACGACCATCCGCGATCAGCCACAATCTACCATCTTCGGTTGCATATCAAGCAACCCGTCCAACTAACTAACTGCCCACCTACACACTAGCTCGACGTTCGCCATGCTTGCCGTTGCACCCAAGACTACCGTCTCCGTGCTTGGAGCTTCGGCTCCCACCGCCTTCCGCGCGCTGTCCACCATGACTGCGCTACGCTCGACGACATCTTTTTCTCTCATGCACACGATGGCCGCTGTACCAAGACCGACGCCCGTCTCACTTCTACACAGCACCAGCCGTGGGTTCAGCTCCTCTCCACTTGCGCACGGCGCCGCGGCCACATCTGGAAACACTACTACTAGCACTACTAAGGCCGCTAGCGCCGCTGGCGCTCGTAATGCGACCCTGCTGAATTGGAACAGTTTCTTCACGCTACGCAAGGCCCGGCGTCGGTGGCAGCTGCTTTTCAGTGCGACGGGATTCGTCGCGTTTGGAATGGGCAGCACGTTGACACTGGCAAGTGGTGCGGGTGGCGATGTGCTGACGCAGGTGCCGTTAGACCCCATCATCACAATGGGCTTGATGACGTCGGCAGCAGCGTCGCTGGGCTGGTTGGTCGGCCCGAGTGTCGGCTCAAGGGTCTTCTATCTCCTCAACCGTCAAGTCACTCCTCAATTCATGGCGGTATGTTTTTAGGTCCTCATGTAAGAGAATCCAAGTCAGCATAATACTGATTATCTGTATAGAAAGAGAATGACTTCTTTGCCCGCATCAAGCGCAACCGTGTCGATCCCTCATCGTCATCTGCTGGCAATCCTGGTAAGTCAAATCTTAACATCATCTATCAAAAGGGACACCCCACTAACAAGCTTTGTAATCCATTAGTCCCGGATTTCTACGGCGAAAAAATCTCTAGTGTTACTGGATATCGCCATTGGATGAAAGACCAGCGTGCCTTTAACAAGAAGCGGACAAGCTTTGTCTAGATACAAACAAATACCATCATCTTGCATTCATAAATCTTCAATAACTATACTGTGTGTTGTACATGTGCCCATGCTTGGACTGGTACCTGCCATAGTGCTCTCAAAGGAATGGGAAAGTAGCATCTATATCCATCTTCCAACTACGCATGCCTCCTTCAATATCAACAATCTTTCGAGAACCCTTGCTGTCTAATCCGGCTTCTTTGAGTTTGCGTACTACGATTTGAGAGTCCTCCCCTTGACGACAAATGACATATATCGGGCTAGAAGTAGATGTAATGGCCGAGGGAATATTCCCATTTGTATCCTTCGTAAAGTCGATTTCTGAAAGTGGTACGTTGATAGCATTGTTCAAGTATCCAGCGCTGAAATGCTCCTTGCTTCTTACGTCTAAAAGGATATGGTCTTCGCACTGCTTGTTTTGATATTCTCTTACAGTGACTCGCTCCTCGGGAGCTAATATTTTGACCGGTGCAGCAAGACCGCAGAACTGTACATAATCTAAAGATCCGCTTTTGAGTGTCTCCTTTGTAAGGGTAGAACCGGCACCACAAGCAAAACACCTTGATCTTCGGCCCATCATCTTGATAGATCTAAACGGGTTTGGTGAGTTGGCAGTAAATAGAAGCATAGTTGGCTTCCCATAATCACGGCCATCGCTTTGACGGCCATCCAACCCACCGCTTGTGATGATTTTTAGGGCTTCTAGAGCCTGGAGAACGCCCATGGTTCCTACTACAGGACCAAGTATGCCACCTTCACCACAGCTAACTATAGACTCCGGAGGAGACGGTACCGGGAAGACACATCGGTAGCATGGACCACCAGTGGTTTCTCCTTGAGGTCGAGGCGGGTAATTCATGGCCATGAGTTGGCCACTGAGCCGAAGTGCGGATGCAAACAAAAAAGGCTTCTGTAGAAGGACACAAGCATCGGATACAAGATATCGCGATGTTGGATGATCTGTACAGTCTAATACTAGATCATACTGGCTGATAATGTCAACGGCAGTTGAAGCAGATATATGTTCTGGATGTGCGCGGTATGTGACAAGAGGATTAAGGCTATATGTGTTAGCGAATGCAATTATAACGCGTTAGCTTAACTCTGTTTGCTTACCACGTTAGGTATCGTTTAGCACTATGAACCTTAAGCATGCCCACAGTTGCCATACTATGTGCTATTTGTCGATGCAGGTTTGAAACTTCCACAGTATCACCATCTGCCAGGCCAATGGTTCCTACTCCTGCCCCGGCAAGATACGCTGCAGAAGGGCATCCTAAGCCTCCGGCTCCCACTATGAGGACCTTTGCATGACGTAGATATAACTGGCCTAGGGTGTCGCATTAATTTATGAGAATACTCGTTTGTGTATCAGAAGATGGATAAAAACAAACCTTCTACACCTACATTTGGCACAATAATTTGACGGCCGTATCTTTCATATTCTGTAGGTAATAAAGGCCATTGCGTAGTACATTGTTGTATAGGTTCCAGACCGACCGTTCCTTCATTTTCTAGCAACGAAACCTCCTGTCTTAGTTGATTTGCCTTGGAGTCGAGATCGGCAATTTGTCGTCGCAGCAAGGCTAAGATCTCTTCTCTAGACGGGTTGAAAGAAGACGGCATTGTTTTGAAGGTATATGGCAGTTTCAATGTTTAGAGGAAATGAAGATGGTGGGGAAGTCAAGTGTGGAAGATGGACGCCATGTCGCACAAGCGTACGACTAGCCAAATCTGTAAGATACGATAAGATAAGATAAGATAGACGATCTAAGTAGTCGAAATTTTGTGAGCCCCACGTCGTCATAGGGCTTCGTCTTATGTAACAAATCAATTGCGACTCAGAAATACATATTCTAGTAAATAATTCCTGACAGACAAAATGGTATAAATATCCGACAAATATCATAGACTATGCACAAAGCTGCAATGCTAAAATGAAAGCCATCATTCTTTAGGCCCCGGTCGCACCACAACTTTCCATCGGCGAACATCGCATGGCGCGGTTACGCGGCGATATCCACCCAAACGCGCCGTACAAAGTGCATCGCGAAGAAACCACCGTCAGTGACTCTTTTGCCGCCTCTAAGAAGGACAAGCGCATGATCAAGAAGAACACGTTTGCCTCTAAGATTGTCAAGGCCAACACCAAGCCCTCACGCAACGTAGCGCGCCGAGCCAAACGTAAGCTCAAAACCACGCTTGAAGGCCTCGCCAATGCGCTGCCAGAGCTTGACTCCGGCGACGAGGATATGATTGGCGGCAGCAGTAGCAAGTTGAGACATAGGAGCTTGAAGAGTAGGCCTGGAGCGCTAAAGCGTAAAGAGGTCGTGGTTAAGTCGGAAATGTACCGTTTCGGCGCTAGCATGGCACAGTTGGCGTCGGTACAGGAAGCTGCGCCAATGACTAGTGCGCCTCAGCCAGCCAAGCTGAGTAGGAAGCAGCAGAGAATACAGCAGAAATTAGCCGCTATGGCTCCGGCTCCGACTACCACGCCAATCGCTCAGGTTGAGACATCGACAGCTAACCGATGGGCAGCCCTCAGAAGCTTTATCTCATCAACAATGGTGCAGGATGCTGCTTTTGCCGACAAGTCTTGAAGCTTAACCCTTCGTTCAACAACGAAGAGAAGAAAGCAAAATGTCGAAACACCGGCACATGATACACGAAAACAACGCATGCTTGACTGGATACACTACATGCGCAAACATGCATACTATCTTCAGACGTAAGGACTGCTTATATTTCATATAATAGCCTCCCATTGTACGCTCATACTCGTTAAAACATAGCTATCATCTACCTCAAGCAAAGCTTTTCTTGGCCTCTTGGCATGAGCATCATTCCCACCGACACGCTATGTTTCTCTGGCATTTCGGGCCTTTTACATTCGGGTCAAGTCTTGTTCAAAGTATCACTACGAATTGATCTATGGATGAAGACTGCTCTATCACGACAGCTCATAAGGATATCATATAGTATGTTTAGCTTATGTATGGTACAAAAGCTGCATTGTATCAATGCCAGTCTTCCACACATTCCATTAAGATAGCAACCCATCTTTTCCATGCTTATTCGATCCAGTAAGCGCTTCATAGTCTTAAGAATGCAACGTTCTTTCAAAGTAAAACTATTCACAAGTATCTTATAACTGAAATAAAAGAGCACTAACCCAAGATCACATACATCGTCGATTAATGATTAATCAAACCTGATGTAATATGGACCATATACAGATGGCCAACGCAATATGCCCAACAATAAACGCTAATTTTGCCATGAGCAATACAAAGAAATAAAAAAATAATAACCCTAAGAAAAGCAGGCAGCAAACGAAGGATCAGCTCCGTAATTAAGCTTACTTAAACAATCAGAAATAAACATGTATAGAAAGAAACACCAAGGTACGGGCTTCTGATGAGATGCAAAATCAGAATGCACGAAATAATGGACATGAATATGGAATTGGACACAGGCAACCCCGGCGTAAGATAATTATGACAGCTTGTTACTTGGTGGTAACAAGCTACTCGGAGATAATTTGCCCCCATGAGAATGGCCAATTGAAAGATGATATGAGCCGACGAAACACTCAGAGGTCAAAGGTTGGAGATGGGAAAGCGACGACTCTTTCGTGTGCTCTTTCTGACTATTGCTGTTGATTTCGTAGCCTTAGCAACATTTAGTCGTCGCGGAGTAGAGACCTACTCAATCCGCGGCGGCGTCTTGGCAGCATACGGCGATGAACTTCTGCTAAGCCTGTGTACCGGTATATTAGTAAGATTTGACTCAATATGTAGTGACTATAATAGTACTTACGATCGTCTGCGCTCTCCTTCCTTGCGGAACTGCTCTATTATGTGCATCATCTCCTTACGACCGCCTCTTGAGTCGATCATCTTATTCGCTAGACTCATAGACACCTGTTCTCTTGCGCCGACACATAAAAGTCTCTTGACTAGAAGATGGCGCATCAGAATGCATACAAAAACACCACAATCACTTCCGTTCTCTTGCTGTGGCGTATCATCAAGATGCAAGAAGCTGAGTTGTTTTCTGAGTAGGCGACTGAAGATTTGTGTGCAACTTCTAGCTTCGTAATAGTTTGAGCGGCCAAGAGAGTCGTAGTGGAAAGCCACGCCATCCAATAGCGATACAACGAGAAGGGACCAATGAGAGCCACCTTCTGCAACGCTGACATTACGAGCGTCGTTGATCGGGAGAAAGATATGTGATGCGCGGCTGAAATCTGGAAGAGCGGACTTAACGCTCTTTAGGTCGGGGTCCTTCATCATCAGGAAGGTCATGCTGGGGCGCAAAAGAATAACGCGCGCCTTGGGATATTTAGGCAGCAGTTCACGCTCCATATACTCTTCCCAGAAGGCAATGTTCTATGTTTCAAGTTAGATGGCGATTTGAGATATTACAACCGAGGGGCCGCTAGTTTAACATACGTTATCTGTCAACCAATCATTTCGCAACGCCTTAACATCTTCATATGTTACTATAGGGCCGTTAGAATGTGGTCTTTGTCTGAGGTTGAAGGTGTCGAAGTTCAGATGGGGCAGTTAATGTTACGTACAGAGAACATCATGGTCTATGATATGTTAACTATTTCACTCTTGAAATTTATTTCTAGGCAGTACAGCAGAAAACTCACATGATAGGTATGGCTGATGGGGCAGAAGCTATTAGGCGACATAATATTAGTACCATGTTGTGATAACACAGATTAGCTGCAAAAGCTCCGGTATTATATGAAGGCTAGAATGCAGGCAGAATTCTCGGCTTGCAAGTATGCAGTTTGATTTCAGCAGATTCTGGGGTCGAATTTTGAGGATGCATTCGAGATACGATCGTCAGATTGTATTCCCAAACCCCACAGCATGGCTGAACGGCTGCGGTCAGAAGCGCAATGGAAAAAACTGGGTTTTCTGTGGTGACCTGAGCAGCAAGCAGGGGCCTGAAGACAGAAAGTGAGAGTACTCACAGTTTCGCCAAAGTGGCGGGCAATCTTGGATCGCAGAGTCATGGTAGCTACTCGTTCAGGTTGACTGGTAATGATGGGTGAAGCTGTATTGGAACAATGAAGAGTATCGCGACAAGGCCGTGGCACTTTTGATGTGGTGATAGCAAAAAAGTTCGAAAGTCAAGGCGCAAAATAATTATCGAAAAAAAATGTCGAAGTGGATAAATGGAAAAAGAAGATCTCGCGGGGAACAAAGAGCTGGATAAAAAATGTAGCTAATGAAGGAAAGGTTGTCAATAGCGCAGAAAAGGTGAAACAATCAAGTCTGCACAAAGCTCAAAGATGAGCAGGTTGGTGACGACTCGAATAATCGAATCAAAAACAAACTGAAGAAAAAAGAAACTGATTGAGAGTCTTCGGAAAGCGAGGCGCAGGCTGAGAAACTAAACAAGACGCAGCAGAGAAATTAGTCCACAAAGATGTAGGATTGGCTGGAGAAGACGAAGAGATCAGCAAGCAGAAAAGGTTCGCAACAAATTGTTCCCAGAAGGGAAATGCAAGCAACAACAAAAGCGGGTCTGCTGATGGGCCCAGTCACTAACAACGAGCAACCTCCTACTATGTAGCTCCATTGAGGCGCTCTGACTTAGCAAGTCTAGTTGTCTACAAGCGCTTTAAAGGGAAGGCGCACAGAACAACAACAGAACAACACCTACAGCAGCAGCAACAGCAAGAACAACAGGGACAACAAACTACACCAAGCCATTTCTATCGAAGCCCAAGCTAGAGCTGCCTGCCTCAGTTATATGTACCATACTGAACCCAGCCATCTATACGACTGAAAAACATTGGCAGATGTACATGAGCATTGGCATTGTCTCACGCTCTATGTCTTCCCCAATATTGCCGTGCATCTGACAGCCCAATGGTGACTATCTCAGCATGCCAATAATACATAACACGCATACAATCACAGCAAATACAACAATGAGTATGTAGAATCGCTCTAAATTCCATGTACTGCTAGATGTGGTCGAGGGGGACCGATGGACGCAGGGGCTACTATATAATGCTACGTTCGTCCATGGGCTGCTCTAATGGATGCAAGCCAGCTGTTAAAGCACAACAAAGTTTGCTCGTCAGGAGCCAGCCCTGACGAGACAAGTCTTATTTGGCTGTTGGATAGGCTGTTCGCCGCTGCCAATTTATGTGCTAGTAAACAAGTTCACTAAGCATAGGCTCAAATGTCTGTGCAAAGCCCGCCTGCCTTGAGCCTTTTACACCAATTTATACCTCGTACTGCTAAGAGCATCACCACTGCTCACTGCTCTGCCTGTCAAAACACCAATATTATCCCAAAGCAATGGCTTAGTACCAATAAACGCAAACCATGGCGTGTGACGTCATCTGACATTTTTTAAAGCAAAGTAGTCTCCTACGTCTAATACCAGGCTCAAAATATTTGCATGTACAGTCGATGTTATGATAGCAGCATGAAACAAGTCGTATTGTCTCTGCCTCTTCTATGGCAATCTTAATACTGCCCCCTCAGAATTCACACCAAGATCCTAGATGCAGGCTATTTTGACACGGCGGAATCCAAATTGCGTGCTTTGATGGGATATGATTTGATTGACGATGCCCCAAATTCAGAACGAAGGAACAAGTGTCGGTATTGGTAAGTAGTAATGCGTTCCCGGAATACTGGAATGTATATTTGTGTTCACCCAACCTAATAACCAAAATGTCCAAAATATCTTCACGTTGTTAAGCATGTAACCCTAAAGACATCTTACCAAACCCTGGCCTGAGACGCCCCACATTGCCCCTCGGTGTAGCGGGCAAAAATTCAACTACATAGTAGAAGCAATCAGAAGCTAACAGCAACCAAGCAAGGCTACTTGTATCCGCCAAAAAAGAGAAAGAGAAAGGAGACCCCTCCAAAACTTCTACTAGTTGGCATCTTGAACTGTTCCAAACATCACGAAATCTGTTGGTCTGGACATTGCTTTTTTTTCTTCTATCCTTCCTCACTCATTGTCTTCCATTTCCAATTACTTTAATTCCTCAACACCGTCAAGATGCAGGCTCCGGTTGTGGTAATGAGTATGGTCCTCCTAGCTATCACTACCCCTAACGCTACCATAGACGCATAGCGAAGGCTATAGGAGCTCTGGCCTTGTCCTATATAGCCATGGGCAAGCAAATACATTTTGAAATTCCCAGGTTGTCTTATCTGCGTAAATGTGATCGACTAACATGGTTTGTAACAGACACCGGCGGTCCCCAGGAGCGCCAGACGGGTCGTAAAGCTCAGATGTCCAACATCACTGCCGCCAAGATGTGTGTTGCTACCCCCCCCCCTCCCCTAGATCACTGTTTTGCCCCTCTATAGATCAAACAAGTAATTTGCGAGAATGCGAATCCCTAGATTGCTATCACGAAATACCACTACCACAACACTTGCAGCAATTGATCGTATGCTGACATTACTGTAGCGTTGCTGACATCATCCGGTCATGCCTAGGCCCCAAGGCTATGCTGAAGATGCTTCTGGACCCTATGGGCGGTATTGTTTTGACGAATGATGGCCATGCTATTCTCAGAGAAATTGAGGTTTCGCACCCCGCTGCCAAGAGCATGATTGAGCTGTCCCGGACACAAGATGAAGAAGTTGGTGATGGTACTACCACCGTCATCATCCTGGGTAAGTGAACATCATCCTCTTAAAAAGACGGTAGATCGTTAAACTAGTTGCATTAACAAGATTTTGTGTAGCTGGTGAAATTCTGGCCATGGCCCTTCCCGAGCTCGAGCGCAACATCCACCCCGTAATCATCATCTCTGCCTTCAAGCGTGCGTTGGAAGACGCCCTAAAGATCATCCATGAAATCTCTATTCCTATCGACGTTAGCGACGAAACGGCTATGATTAGCCTTATCAGTTCTTCTATCGGCACCAAGTTTGTTTCGCGGTGGTCTGAGCTCATGTGCAAGCTTGCTCTAAGCGCTGTCCGGACGGTCACTTGGGAGATTGCCAACGGCAAGACTGAGGTTGACATTAAGCGTTACGCTCGTATCGAGAAGGTGCCTGGTGGTGAGATTGAGGACAGCAAGGTCCTCGACGGTGTTATGTTGAACAAGGATATCACCCACCCTAAGATGCGCCGTCGGATAGAGAACCCCCGTATCATCCTACTGGATTGCTCACTTGAGTATAAGAAGGGTGAGTCGCAAACCCAGATTGAGATCTCCAAGGAAGAGGACTGGAATCGTATCTTGCAAATTGAGGAGGAGCAGGTCAAGGCCATGTGCGACGCCATCATTGCCTTCAAGCCCGATCTAGTTATCACCGAGAAAGGTGTTTCTGATCTTGCCCAGCACTACTTTGTCAAGGCCAACATCACTGCTCTACGCAGAGTTCGCAAGACTGACAACAACCGTATTGCCCGTGCCACGGGCGCCACTATTGTCAACCGTGTCGATGACCTACAAGAGTCTGACGTCGGTACTCAGTGTGGCCTGTTCGCGATTGAGAAGATTGGCGATGAGTACTTCAGCTTCCTTACTAAGTGTCAGAATCCCAAGGCCTGCACAGTTCTGCTGCGTGGCCCCTCTAAGGATATCCTGAACGAGATTGAGCGTAACCTGCACGATGCCATGGGTGTCGCCCGTAACGTCATGTTCAACCCTCGCCTGTCTCCCGGTGGTGGTGCTACGGAGATGGCTGTTTCTGTGAAACTCAACCAGCTCGCTAAGGGCGTTGAGGGTGTTGCGCAATGGCCGTACAAGGCGGTTGCCGATGCTCTGGAGGTCATTCCCCGCACACTTGTCCAGAACGCTGGTAGCAGCCCGGTCAGAGTACTGACTGACCTACGTGCCAAGCACGCCGATGGCAACCACACCTGGGGTGTCAACGGTGACAACGGCACTATCGCCGACATGAAGGAGTACGGTGTCTGGGAGCCTGAGGCTATCAAGCTTCAGAGCATCAAGACTGCCATCGAGTCTGCTTGTCTATTGCTGCGCGTCGATGATATCTGCAGTGCCAAGAAAGCCACGCAGGGTGGTAGTGGTGGTGGTGGTGGTGGTGGTGGTGAAGAGTAAAGGAAACAACAATAAGTATGAGTAAGATATCAAATGCTAATTTCACATAAAAATATGTGGAAGCAACTATCATACGAAGAAAATAATAGACACACTATCTTTAATGAGCTTCGAAGGGGACACATCCTTCTGAATCCTTTAAGACTGAAATATCACAATTTTAGAACACAGTTCCGTTCTCACGAGGACGTTTAATTGTAGTTTTGTTCATGCTTAGTATGGTTTATTAACTTTGAGAAGTGTATTACCCTTTATTATATTTCACTAACCAAAAATTTGAAATCAAAGGTAACGTACTGTAAATGTGGCGATACTAACGATTGTAGTAATTGCACATAATTTTCCTAACGCCTCAAGCTCTTCTATGCATTTCTAACAGAGAAGATAAACCGGTCAAATAGAGGAGTGAGCAAGAGAAAGAGAAATATTTTAGAAAGAAAAAAAGCAAGACATCAAGAACAGTCGCGAAGGTTGGCTATAGCATAATATTGCAAATGGGTATATGCGGACATAAAAAAGAGGACAGTAGTAAGAATTAGATATTAGTATATTAGTCTTCATCGTCATGTATGATGAGGCCAACAGTGGGTTGAGCTATTGGTGTTCCGGCGATCTTGGCGTTCGGCGCGCTGCTATTTGTAGTCGTAGCAGGAAGAGATATGTCCGAGGTCTTCTCCTCAGCATCAGGCTCAGTTGCAACATCAATGATGCGCTTTGGAATAGATGCAGGCTTCTTTCCTTGCGCTTGATCAGCAGTAGCAGTAGCAGCAGCGGAAGTATCATTGTGTTGTGGTGGCAGTGATTTATTTACAGCACAATGAGCGCCTGACTTGCCCTTTACTTTACGAGCCTTCAACTTCTCGCGCTTCTCGCGATTCTTCCTCGTCTTCTCATCATCTCTTCGCTTCTTCTCAGACTTTTCTTCAGCGAACGTCCGATCCGCATCTTCCGCGCGCACCTCCTCATCCATGCGGCGCAGGCGCTCGTATTCGCGTCGTCTAGCCGCCTTATATACATGGAATTCACCTGACCCGGCACCCGCGCTACTGCCCTGTACGTTGGTGACGATTTCAGGCGGGGGTGGGAGTGCGCGGTGCGAACTGCTACTACCGTTGGAGGTTGATATGGGAATTTCGATTGGCTTGTCGGGTTTGGCGAACAGGGCGTCGATGTGGGCAGCTTGGTCAGATGCTGGGTCAAGTAGGCGGCGCTTGGTTGGTCGTTTGCTGCGCCGGTCGGCTGAGGTGGGAATGGAGTCTGGGCCACCAGCGGACATTGTGTAAGATTGAATGCGGTGCGTGTAGCTTAGGTCTGTTGACAAAGATATGGCCAACGGCTGTCGATACGGATAGACTAAGAATATCAGAAGTATCTGCAATGAATGAGTAACAAGCTGAATATTCGCCTTTTGAACTAAATAAATCCTAAGAAGACTTGAATAGTGCTTTCAATAACAAGAATGGTGCAATTAAAAGCGAAAAAAAGTACATTTTCGAGAGTTAAGCTGCAAGGCTGCAGCATAAGAAACGCAAGGCTGGACAATTAAAAAATCGAAGCACGCCTAAATTGGCTTAAGCTTGTTCCAAACTGGCTGCAACCGCTTTAGCCCTAGCATCATCAACAAGTACTTTAGTATAACATGATAAATTGGTGCCTAGAACCAGTATTGAGAACAGCAGCTTATACCATAGTATCTCTACTATATTTTTCATGAAACAATCCAAGAATGATAAAGTATCAATATACATTTGGGACGGTTGCCCTGTCTTATGAAACATATAAAGCATCACGCTTTGATTCGATTAGTAATAGCGAGGGCTTTAACTGTGCCTCCCAAAGGCAAGCCCTCTTATTATCTAATTCTTAATATTGAATTGAAATACTGTACGGCAGGAAATCTACATATTACAAACGTGGGGGACAGCACTGAAAGTTGTACATTACCTAGAATAGCAGCGAGCATAAGTGATAGAAAACGGTGCTCTAAGAGCTGACAAAGGAGCTATGAACAGCAAGTTGGTGTTGGTAAGCTGTAGAAACTAAACAGGTGAAACTTGCGGCGAAGTGGGATGTTAGTATAAGCTCCGTTTATTCTCTGCATGGTTTTACATAAGTGCCAAGAATAGTTGTGTTTAGAAAGGTTTTGAACATAGTCAGTGAGCAGTTTCACAACTTCAGTCAGCTAGCGGCAGGCAGTGCGATAATAGCTTTTGTAGTTGGAATAGAATACGAAAGCATTGTTCCTATGTATATACGGTACATACTAGAGTAAACAACGACTCAAGTCTTTGAAGTACCTGATGTAGAATATCATGAGACATACACTGCATCATTCTACCATTTCTACATGCAGGCTTGCGCCAATGAGCAAAGGTAGCACTTGCAGCAGTGAGCGGACATATAGTGGAACACACCAGACAAGTGACAAACAGAGGCAGAATAGACAGATTGATATCGGTCCTATCCAGCCAAGTAGCATAGGTGCTATCAGTGTGTGGCAGTGCTTAGATAACGATGGTGACGTTGAGAGTAGAAATGTGTAAGTAAATCGGTAGGCTGTGCTAGTCCCGTTGTCTTTTGGTTGCTTCGACAGGACTGGAAGCATGTCTAGATGTTATCTTCTAGGCCAAATATGCAAATGCCAGGGGATTCTATTATGTAGCTCTGTAAGTCAACCAAAGAACCGATGAAGCTGGGCAAGTTGGGGGGCAGGCTATCAATGGGCTGATACTAATCTTGCCATAGATGGAGCCTGTTGCCAGATTTTTCTCTGAATCCAGCCACCACCGATTGAGAGTATTAATCTGGTGCAGAAAATACAGAGATAGTATATAGTTATCATGACATGTCTTCTAGAAGATGCTTGAACCTTGAGTACCGAGACACTGTTTGCAGGGGCCTGCACCGGATCGAAAAGGGTCCTGCATTGTTACCAGATGTGATACAGGGCGTTGCCCCCACTGAAGTTGACTCCTGTACTTATGTAGACAAAAGCAGTGAGTCGCCTCTGGGCCAAACCCTACTCAATTCACGATGCTAATTGGCTAGAACAAGCTAACCATTGATTCGGGAGGCCGGCCCCACTCATTCGGGAAACCCTGAAGATGAGATAGACAAACGGCATCAGTCATGCGGAAGAATCGGCCGTTTTCTGTGTTCCTGGCCCTGCTTGTACAGAAATTCAAGATGGATGGAGAGTTTGAAAATCGAAAGAACTGACAGATACACGGCTTTGTCTACTAGTAGGCTAGCCATGATGTTATTGAAGGAAGAGAGGGGAGAGGAGAAGGAGGGCGTACTTCAATCAAATTTCTATCAGTTGTGCTAGTTTCGAGCGGCTCTAAGGATGCGTTGGTATTCGGCGTGCAAAACCAGTAGTAAGTACTATTAAGTACTAACTTGTGCAGGCATCAGCCCCAAGCAGCCTTAGAGCAACGAGGAAGAGCACAGACACCGTCTCCTTGTTTCTCTTGATCGGCGCTCTAACAGGCCCGCTGTAGAGGCCTGAAATATAGCAGTGCAAATATAACCCTCTATCCAAGCTGCCCCTCAGGAGCTTGTTGCCCCCAGCCCAGCTTCTCGTCTTGGCCGCTCTTGGACGTCCTCTTTTTCTTCTTCTTTTCATCTACACGTGCATATCTTCCTGTAGATTTTAGCTTCCTCTTCACCTCTGCATGCATCTTCATTCTTACTTTATTCTGACTCTCTTCATATCTTGCTTGCGTGCTCTACTCTATACCCATTCTGTTCGCGTTGCTTCCTAGTTATCACTGCAGCCAACCACCAAAAGCCAGTCCCTACTATTTATCCTAGGCTGCAAAGATCAACCAAACATCACTATCGGCCTAATAATATTTTTTTCGTTTATCTTCTCGCTCTTCCTGCATCCATATCTTGTCTGTCAACCCTAACATCCGCTTGTTCTCATCATGGGCAAACCAAGATTGATCATCCTCATCCGCCACGCCCAGTCTGAGGGAAACAGTGAGTCTCCCGATGTAGTCTCACGATGCTATTCTTCCTACTAACAACACCCGTACAGAAAATCGCGATATCCACCAGACTATCCCCGATCATCGGGTCAAGCTGACGCAGGAGGGCTGGCAGCAGGCCTACGAAGCCGGCCGTCGCCTGAAGGAGATGTTGCGCCCCGATGACACTTTACACTTCTTCACCTCTCCGTATCGCCGGACCCGCGAAACGACAGACGGCATTCTGTCAACGCTCACTGAAGACGGTTCGCCCTTCAAGCGCCCCAACATCAAGGTCTATGAAGAGCCGCGCCTGCGCGAACAGGACTTTGGCAATTTCCAGCCGTGCAGCGCCGAGATGGAGCGCATGTGGCAGGAACGCGCTGACTACGGCCACTTCTTCTACCGGATCCCCAATGGCGAGAGCGCCGCCGATGCCTACGACCGAGTGAGTGGCTTCAACGAGTCCCTGTGGCGCCAGTTCGGCGAGGACGACTTTGCTAGTGTCTGTGTCCTAGGTATAATATCATTCATAGTCCGGCAAAATGCAACTCTAGGCCTATCGTTAACTAATTGATCTGTAGTCACACACGGTCTCATGTCACGTGTCTTCCTCATGAAGTGGTATCATTTCACCGTCGAGTACTTTGAGGACCTGCGCAACGTCAACCACTGCGAATTTTTGATCATGAACAAGGACAACAACGGCAAATACATTCTGCAGAACGAATTACGAACCTGGTCTGAGCTACGGCGCGAGCGCGAACTGCTTCTACGCGGCAAAGAAGCTGCTGCTTCTAACAAGGACGACAAGGACCAGTCAGAGATTGGCCGCGACGCCCAAAAGGATGCCACCAAGCTGCCGCGCAACAAGAGTGCAGTCGTCGTTCGTCGCTGGGGTGGCTGTCCTAACGGCTGCGACCACTCGCGCCACTTCAACCGCCGTGATGACCTGGAACTGCTGCGCCAAAAGGACGAGGCCAGCGCACATAAGCACAGTACAGACATGGTCAATGCTAGCCGCGCTAACACGGCCAATGCTGCTAAGAAGAAGGTCCTCAACGAGCCGTCTAGCTCTACGCCAGAGGCTGCCACTAACGGTGACAAAATTGCCGCCGTCACCGCCTCCTCCGACGCCCTACCCGTGCCGGGGCCCCAGGCTATTCATAATGGAGCCTCCTCAATAGCGTCTACCTCTAGTGTGATGGCGATAGACTCTTCCTCGCTGGGCCCATCTTCTAAGCCCCCGCTGTTAATACGTAGATCTACCCGTCGTGCGTATAACTCGGACTACGATGACCCGAATGACCCACATTTACTCGATAGTGCCGAAGGTGGTGTCCCGGTAGACGTCATCAACGTGCTAGATATCAAGCGCGCTCAGGAAGAAATAGTTTCGTCGCCTGACGCTACCCCGTCCTTCATCTCTCCAGAGGATCGTCTGCGCAGCATGATATCACCGGGATTTGCCGACGACAGCGAAGGTGGCGGGCCAGACATGGACTACAACAACCCTTCCATCAGAATCAACAACGGCAGTGGCCGCATCGGTAGCATATCTCATCGGCACCATGTCGGCCGCGACGGCGGCGGATCGTACTCGGGCCATGCTTCTCTAGTCAACACCGATGACGAGAGCAGCGCAGCCGAGCGGACCAATGGCCGGCACAGACACCACCAGCCCCAATCACTCAACAGCCTACTCTCCAAAGTCGCCAAAAAGAGCGCGCGGGCTGTCGCTAACGCTAACAACGGCGCCCACTCCATCCCCACCAACGGCGACGGAAACGATGACAGTAGCAGCCACAGCAAGAAGCTAAGCTTCCACTTAAGCGGCAGCAACAATGAGGATGCGGACGACGAAGACGAGTTTAGTGATGCTGTAGTTGGTACTGGCGTCGGTAACGGGGATAGCGGCAGTGGAGACATAAATAGTCAAAGCGGCATGGGTCGCGGCGCTCGAGCAAATCGCCTGGGCGACGGCGGTAGTGGAAGTGACGATGATGATGAAGTAGAGGATCTAGACACTGCTGAAAAACAGGATCGTAGTCTTCGTGGAAGTGTATATTAAAACTTGTATCTGAAAAGAAGAGAACTATCAAAGATTGAAAGAAAATGATAATAAAAACAACTATCAATTCATTACTAATAAAGGTTTGGATAACACACAGGCTTTACAATTAGGGTTATGTACTGTTAAAAGTTGTGGATAGCAAGGTTACTTATTTGGTGGATGCTTTGCAGGGCAAACATAACTCTCAAATATATCTTAAGTAAAGTCAGGTACATATATTGACTAGTAAGAGGTGATGATGCTATACAACCATAGATCAAACCAACAGATTATTTCTGGATAATCCTCATCTTATATAGTCAGAGAATGTCATTCTATTCCTTGACAGTAAAATATTCTTCAGTAGAGTCTCCCTTTTAGCAGGTTTCAGTGAGGCCTGGTATGCCTTCAAGCCTAGTGGTATAAGTTCTGTTGAGATGGATATATATACGCATTCATCACATCATAGTTGACCAGGCATCAGGACTCCAATGTGCGATGAGCCCCATTTTCACGCTACTAACTATACATATTACACCTAGATTTGAAATGGGCAATCTTATACGTTATTAGTAAAAATAACGTATACTACATGTAAATAAATAGCTGTTAAGGGACACCAAGAAGCTAACGTTTTGCAAAGGTTTGTCTATATGTAAAGGATTAAGAAACGTAGCTTTAAGTCCAGTACAGAACACAACATAAAAACGTAGTGCTGCGTTTCTACAGAAATAGTATAACAAGCTGGTATGATATTCTAAAACTCCATCTTCCCTCTCTCCTTCCTTTTTCCTTTATTCCTCAGATAAATAAAAATAAAAGAACATGATACAATATGATTTCATAGATCAATGATAAGCCGTTAATAACGCGTGTAAAAGAACTCCTAATTCCATCAGCAATTTTGTGAAAACCCTAAAAAGAAACAAACCAAGATAATGATGAAGAGATGATAGATTTTGCTTTAAACAAAAGTTAAAAAGTCGTAAAAGTATAAAAGAAATGAAAGAAAATCGTGAGACGGAATAGGTAAAGGAAAAGAAACGGTAAATCTAGAAGATGGTAGGTAAGATGAATAGATCGAATAAGAAATTGCAAGATATTACGAGATCATGAAAAGAGATATTTGAAATGCTTAAAAGAACTTCGCCATAGTTTGGCTCAAGTTGACAAAATCAACGGGTTTCGTGATATAATCTGTGAACCCAACGGCGGCGCATTGTTCTTGGACTTCTGGCATAACATTAGCCGAAAGTGCAATAATGGGCATAGTCGCGTATCCATGTTCTGCTTCCCATGCACGGATGTCTTTGCAGGCGGCATATCCATCTTTGCGTGGCATATGAAGGTCGCACTATAGAGCAATGAGTTAGTTATTATTTGTGATATAGCAGACAGAGATGATAGGCGAGTACTTACCAATACCATACTAAAGTGACCCGCAGGCTGCTCCATGACCATTTCAGTACATTCTAGGCCATCTACAGCCACAGTAGTTTCTACGCCGATCTTGCCCAGGAACTTGGTCAGCACCTTGCGGTTAACCGGATTATCCTCGACTAGCAGCACACGATACCCGCGATTCCCTATCATCTTGCCCATTTCCGTATAATGTGCGCGCTGGGTTTCCCACTGCCTTTCAGCCGATGACCTGTTCCGGTCGATACTGAGATCGCGCAGTCTATCCGGGTCGAAGATGGCCGCAAACCGCGAGGGACGTAGCGGCTTGTTAATGAAACTGACGAAACCATCTCGAATCAATCGCGGCTGCTGCTCTGGGGCGACACGGATGAGTGCCTGCCGTTGGACAGTATCGCACAGCGCAAGGATGGTTGAATTTGCAATGCATTTGAGATTGTCTATCTGCTCCATGGCAGAGACAAGCTCGTGGGCTGAGCCAACATTAAGCACGACATGCGTGAAGGGACCCGGATCATCCTCGATAACCATTTGGAGGACAGCGGCCGCACTAGGCAAAGCGCAAATATTGTGAGAAACGCCCTTGGGGAGCGTCATCTCAATGTGCTGGAAAGTTGCTTCGCGGCTGTGGTCCTGAGGACAAACAATCAAGATGGAGTAGGTTTGCAGCCTAGCAGATTGAGCATCAGTAATGGCAATAGGCGGTGGCGGCGGCATTGTGCCAGACGAGACATTAGGGGAAACATGACCAGAGCTGTGTGCCTGATTCATCTGTAACATCACATCTGTACCGCTAGCCCGCGCCGCTTGCGCTATGTTAACGAGTTCTTGGTGAGCGGAAGCTAGAGAGCAGGCGTCTGAAATGTCAGACCGCACTGAGGCCTGTGAGCTCAACATGCTATCCCGGGAAGGAGTGAGATCTTTAACGCTATTACTTTCGCTGCCCAGCTTCTCGCCTTTCATTAGTGGTAGGGGTGATGTAGGCATTGGACCAGGGGACGAGGCAGTGTGGGTGCTGTTGATATCAGGGTAATCATCCGAGTTAGGCAGGGCAAAGCGAGCCGTGAAGCTAAACTCAGAGCCCTTACCAGGAGTTGCAGTGCCAACCATGCGACCTCCATGTAGTTCGACAAGTTGGCGTGAGATCACAAGTCCGAGGCCACTACCGCCATGCTGTCGGGTGCTACTACCGTCAATCTGGCTAAATGGCTTGAAGATTAGCTCTGCTTCCTTGGGAGTGAAGCCGCGACCAGTATCGATGACTGTGAACTCGAGCATGATATCTTTGGCATTTGCATCGCTATTTTTCTTATTGTCTGAATCATGCGATGCTTCAGGGTCAACGTAGATGCGGCAGCGACTGAAGACCTCACCAATAGATGTAAATTTGATGGCGTTGCCAATCACATTTAGCAGCACTTGGCGGATGCGGACTTTGTCACCTTTGACCCAAGCAGGAACAGCTTCGTCGACAACATAGTTCAGCTCGAGATCTTTATGAATTGCCATAGTAGAGACAAGTTCATTTACGTCTTCGATCAAAGACCGCGTGTGGAACCACTCGTAGCTAAGTCTCATCATGCCGGCAGCTGCCTTAGAGAGATCAAGGATATCGTTGATGATCAATAACAAACTATTAGCACTATTTTGGATAGTGTTGGCATAATCGCGCTGCTCCTCCGTCAAACCAGTGTCATGCAGGAACGTAATCATACCCGAGATACCAATCAGAGGTGTACGAATTTCATGTGACATGTTGCTAAGGAAGCGGCTCTTGGACTCCATAGCTTCCTTGAGCATCTCTTCTAGCAACTTTTGATCATTGATATCCGTAGCAGAGCCAAAGTATACACCCGTCTTGACCAGGTTTATGTTCTCAATTTCAACACAACGGACCAGATGCCACCGGTACTCGCCAATTTTAGATCGAAGTCGAACTTCAGCTGTATAGGCAATTCTCCCAGTGCTATCCGTTGTCACTTTGACAATGCCGCGGTGAATCAACTCCTCAATGTCAACTGTCATGAAGTCACCGGAATTGCTGCTGCTTGTGCTACTGCCAGTTGATGGTGAGTCTGGGAACGATGAGTCGGTAGGAGTAGGCGCGGAATTAGCAGAGTTTGAGATGCTGCTGAGAAGATCGCGCGATTTACGTCGGATCTTGCACGTGTCAGCTGTGCTGTGGCAGGTGGTTCCATAGTAAACATCGGACTCAAAACGGCTAAGGTCAAGCTTTGGCTGAGGCGAAAGCTCAGGGTGATCGCCACCAACACAGAACTTGGCCAAGTCGTCAGGGTGTACACGGTTAAGGAAATTTATACCCAAGCACTCTTCAAAAGGAAGGTCAGTATATGACAGCCACTGGTCATTGGCAAATGTCACGCCATCGGTCGAAGTAGCCATGAAAACGATTTGCGGGATTAGGTTGGCAAGAAGCCTGTGCTTTGCTTCAGACGCCTCAATCTCTTCTTGGCGAGCAGCCTTGAGCTCAGCGATATGCTGATCGTGGATATCCATGTATGATCCAAGGAACTGGATAATGACGCCTCGTTTATCACGTGAAGCCACAGCACGTGCATAGAACCACCGGTAACAGTCATCGAACCGCTTGATGCGGACTGTTCTAGAGAACTGATCGCCGGTTCGTAGTGAATGTTGCCAGGCTGCCAAGTACTCCTGACGATCATCTGGGTGAATGCTACCATATGGATCAGCAGCAAGATCCTGCACCGAAAGACCACGGTAGGACAGATATCGGCTATTTACCCAGCCGATTTCGCCTGTTTGGCGCATAGCAACGAAAACTTGCACCGGCAAAGAATCAAGTATCAGGCTTTTAAGCTTGTCAGATGGCGGAGCCATGGTAACAACTTGAGGAGGAACAGTGCTACCATTTGGGGAGATTGTTTCGTGCAATCCGTGCATCGCTTTAGAGTTGACAGTAGCAGACTGTGGCAACGTAGGAAATGACGTAGCGAAGTCTGCGCCATACGAGTGAAGAAGGCTATGGCGTCGCTCATGAGAATTTAAGATGCGAGCATTTTCGCGACGAAGAGCTACAGGTCTTGCAGCAGGGGCTATCAACGGCAGTTGAGGCAGAGACTGTGGTTGAGCCGTCAAAGGCGATTTTAACTCATGGTTGTCTTGGGGGGGTGCAAGATCTCGCCCACTAAACGTAGAGGCAGTGGTGGTAGTAGATTGATGTGATGGATGTGGAATACGGAGTCTAGTAGGCGGGATAATCGGTCCAAGTGAGCTACGTCTCTGCTGAGACAGAGAATACTCGTCTGAAAAGAGACCGGCCCGCAAGAATGGCGCAGGGCTTGGTAAGTTCAAGGCAGAAAAGGGCAAATGGGTGGGGAAGGCTGCTGGAGAGTCCATTCTAGATGGCGGCTCCGTTCCTGCCGCCATGGTTTGAGCAATCGAAGCTCCAGAAAAGTAACCGTCGCCACCGAGCAGGGCAGGACTCGTCTTCAGGGGACGTTTGTCCTTGGGCCCCAAAGCGTCTTCGAATGAAGGCGTAGGGGCGGGCGATCCTGCAGCACTACGCGAAACAGCCGACCATTCACTAGGGCTGGTGATACTACCAGTCATAGACTGCTGTGATGTTGAATCCCCATTGGCAAGACTGTCGGGGGGCAGGAAGTAAGGAACTGATGCTAATGGGTTACCACCAGAACCTAAGCCCCCGAATCCCATAGCTCCAGTTCGACGACTACGTAGACTAGCAAGTTCAGTAGCAACCATAGAGTATTGACGACATAGAGAGAACGAATGGGCCAAGTGATGTGAAAGACACTCAAGGCTCTCCTTCAACTGCTTTGGGTATGGGATAACGGGGGATAGAATTGAGATAATAGCAATTGGGGGAGGCTTGGTCTTGCGCGAAATTGGCATGTTCCCGCCAATGATAGTGCGAGGAGCATTGCCGGCAGAACTGCGAGAACGACGATGAGATCTTTCATCCAGTGAGCTGGCATCGAGTTGGAACGATCCGTTGGACTTGTGAAATAAGGCAAATGATAGCGGAATATGAACTATGGACCATTTAGTTAAACCTTCGGCTGAATTAGTTGCGTTAGTGGCGGTCGCCGTATCCAAAGTAGATGTATCATGGTTAGATGTTTGGCCATCGACGAGAACATCTACGAAGAATGGATATTCCTTAACATCGGCTCTGGTGATAGGCGATTCTGCTGGTGACCGAGTCCAGGGGGAAGATGCAGGATCAAGATCTTCAACGACAGATGGCGGTCGATATAATCGGTCATCTGACTCTTCCGGGACAGAAATAATCCTTGCGGTACCGTTGCGATCCCTTCCGGTACGGTCACGAACACTTCGACTGCGACTTGGTCTAATATTAGTGGTAGTGCCCCCTAGTATATCAGAAAGCTGAGAAGTTGACTCCGTCTGCGCCAAGCGGGGTCGTTTCGAAGCTTCTGAGCCTGTACTAACAACACCATTGGAAACATTGAAAGATCGTGATTTAGGGGCTGGAGGAGACCGTTCTTTCTTTGTTTCCCGCGAGCGGCCAAAGTGGCGTGATAGCTCAACAACTTCGCCGTGGTCTAGGACCACGCGCACGCCGTTGTTATCAATCAAAGGATCGGCTTCAAAATCGAGAGCCTGCAACACAGGAAGCACGCGACCTTTGGAGAACTCAGTGTGGCTCCGGGGAAGATCCCAGAACGCAGTTGACGAAACAGGAGTCTGAACGTCGTACTGCTCTAGGGCTTCCCGCTTAAGGTTGGAGGTATGAGGGGGTAGTTGCTCGTTAGTTCTATCGATAGATGGATAGTGACTATGGCGTCGAAGAGCTGCTGCTGCACGTCTTGCAGATGGGTTACGTGATAGGGCAGTGCCTTCACTCTCGACCTCATTGGAGTACGAATTCCGAGTAGAAAGCGATGGACGTGATAGCGGTTGGGACGTTTGCTCGTCGATACATGATTTTGAGAGCTGTGAAATGGGGGTGCTGCCACTACTAGGCGCATTAAGACTGCACGTCTTTTGTCCTAAGTAGCCCAAGCTGAAGGAATCCTTGTCGCGGTCGCTGAAGGTGGCTTTCTGACCCCAGGGAACATTATCGATATCAGTAGGATCAGCGGGGACTGAAAGCGTGACTCGCTCGGCCTTGAACGAATCAATCATGATCTGCACAACAGTCTCCCACCACGAGTCAAGACCGGGCTCCGCAGTGAGCATCAATGATAGTTCGTTAATGTTCGGCATTGGATAATCGCAAAGGCCGAGGTTATCATGGCGTGGCGACTTGGTAGCAGTCGGGTAGGCAGAAGATGATATTGGGGTTGGCAAGCTATTATAGCGATCCTCAGATGTTAAGCCTGTAGATGGAAGAGTATGCGCGCGAGTGAAGGGCGCTGAAGTGCGTGCCTTGAGTGATGGCAGAGTAGCAGTGGAACGTTCACGGCGCATCATGCGCGGAAACGGATAGGACGGTGTTTGGGCAGTCATAAGTGGAGTAGTTTCAGCACGAACTGTCGTAGCTGATTCGGTCGATGCAGTTGGGATATCAGGAGTCTGCCCTAGTTCTTGTTCTGATTCTAGTTCCGATTCCGACTCTGTTGCAGAAGCAGAGGTAAATTCATAATAAGTGTAATGTTGCTGTTGCTGTTGCTGTTGCTGTTGCTGTTGCTGTTGCTGTTGCTGTTGCTGTTGCTGTTGCTGTTGCTGTAATAAAGGCTGTGACGTCACATGGTTTTGTACAGGGGCTTTATCCACATTCGCACCCACACTAGAGCCAGCTGCACCCATAGCCGTAGGCAGTGGATCTGAGCCGGAACCTTGACCTATACCTAGGCCCGACCGAGTTAGGATTTTATCAGCGGCTGAGCTTGGAATTGTTATTGCTATTGGTGTCACTGTCATTTCAGCTAGGATTTCTTCGGAAGCAGCGATGACAGCCGACGCTGACGAAGGGGAGTTTTGAACAGTTGGAGATTGAGTCTGGCGAGGAAGTACCCCTGCAGGAACTGCCGATTTGGAAAAGAGTGAGGGTGAGCCTAAAGAAGACGGCGTCGATGACAGAATAGCGGTGGATGCAGATGGTGAGCGATGCGGAACCGATGCAATTGAGTTTGGGGATGTTGATGAAGTGTTTATTGAGCCGCTGAGCGACGCCGAATTCGTATGCAAACTCAAGCCAGCCATCTTTTCCATTTGTATAGCCAAATTCCGACTATATTCGGACATTTGTGTCTGGGTGTAAGATGACGACGCTGGCGATGATGGTTTTCTGCCTGGACTACGAGGGCCGGGGGTCGGTTCTCGGGAGTCCAACGGCGAAAGCGATGCGGGGATCCATTGGGATGGCGATGTAGCTTTGATGGTTGAATTTGAATAGACGGACGAAGGCGATGAAACACAGGCTGTTGGGCTGGCGACTGAAGAGTCGGGCGCGATTATCGGCGTAGGTGCTGACATGACGCTTTAAAATATTATGGATTGCAGATAATTATTAGGAAGGGTGACAGATTCCACATGCAATATTAATAACACAACATGACTAGATCAGGGCAGCTCGGCGGCAAATGCTGATCAGTGTCGTTGACGATGACGACAACGACAGTAAGCATCAGCGGCAGTGGGTGATACGGACGAAGGCGTTGTAAATTAGGTTGAGAGGGAAATTTTGGGGATGAAGCAGTTGGATAAAGTGACTACAAGCAAGTCTCGGACAACCTTCGATCAACTATGACAGCGTGCAGACCGGCAGCAGCAAGGAAGAAGAACGGAATAGAAGTAAAAATGACGAGGGTGGCAAAGTATGTCGTCGGGTAGCATAAAAGAAAGCACGCTGCCAGATCGGGAGTTTCGCAAGATGGCGATTCGTTGAGTTCAAGAAAGTAAAGAAGAAAACAAGAAAAAGTATACTAGCTAGCCAGCGGCAAAGAACGACGGTAACGAAACGCAGAAAAGGTGCTAGAGACTGTAACGGCAGCACTATTGGGTCACTTAAGCGGCTATGGCTCAGCGTAGATGAAGAAACAAACGAAAGTTGATGCTCAGTTTGTTGGCCGCGTCGATAGTAATGGCGATGGTTAAAGCGAATGGAAGAGGCTGGTCAGTAGAGCAAGGCTGCTGCTGCTGCTGCTGCTGATGCTACTAGAAGCAATCAAGGTAGCAAATGTGGTGGAAGTGAGAGAAAGAGAGAGAGGGAGGGAGAGATGGTCCAGGATTTTTTTTTTTTTAAAATGCAATGGGTCTAGCAATGGCCCTAGCAATGTCAAAAGCAAGACGCAGGCAGCTCGCAACGGGAGAGCGGAGGTGATTGGTCTACAAGCTGCATCGGCTGGTAACGGCAGCAGGTTCAAAGATGACGAACGAGTAGTCGTCGTTGGCCTAGCGAGGAATCAGTGGGAAAGCGAGCGTGAGCGACGTGGCTTTGGCGGGTCGTTGTCGTCTGGGTTGTATATAGCGTAGATGATAGAGAGGGCAAATGAAAAATAGAGGCAAAAAAGCTGGTCGATACTGTTTGTATGGTTTATCTCCACGAGAGTTGGTGAGAAAACTGCCCCGAGGCTAGAGCAACGTGAGAAAGCTGGGCAAAAAAGGAATGGGACAGATAAAGATAGTATAATTATAATAATGTCAGGCTGTATATGTAAATGGAGGTTATATATGCAATAAGAGCAAGTAAACAATGGAGGTATGGATGGTAGAGGGAGAGTAAGGCTGTCTAGATGTCGAAATATGAATGTTCTTCTCTTGTCAGGAACTCTGCCCTAATTTGCCAAAAAGGAAAGAACGAAAAAGGCAGAGGAACCAGAGGATGCGCCTTCATTTGGAAGATGCGCTGCTCCGCTACAATATTGAAGAAAAATATGTGTCTGGCAGTCCATTACGCTGCTATGAAGCCTATGACGTGTGCCGCTGCCACCAAAAACACAGCACCCAAGATTGCTCCAAGACAGACAAACAAGGAAAAAAGAACATTGTTCCAGATAAGCCCGCTAGGCATCACTCACAAGCTAGTACAGCTCAGCAAATTCCTAGCAGCTGCTGAGGTACCTCCTAATTAAGGGCCCTGCCCTCAGCATAGGCTGTAATTCTGCCCTTCAGGTCTAGACCACTAGGCATACGACTCATTAGCGCCTCCAAGGATACTTCAACCATCATGTCTCTTTCTCGCCGCTCTCACATCTCTAGCACAGGCTCCCTTTCGCCCACACACATACGTATCGTTGACTATCTGACGCTGAAATCTCTAATCTCATGATGATCGCTTGCGTGATTCTCTCTCTCCGGTCGCCTAATCATTCATCGGCCAGAACCTCCCGAATCGCTCAGCTAGCCGCCAAGCCAACCGTTCTCAACCAACTGAACCTCCATACATTCTAGATAATCGTACCATCTCTTTGCAGCATAACACAAAATCGAGCAACAGCATATTAAACAGCCCGCCCTTCAATGCTGCTCATAGTATTGCCAAAGCGCTTGATAGCAAGTCTGAGCCTTGACAATTGCGCCCGTCTCTTTCGAGATCTTCACGTCATATCTTGCTCTACTACATATCATGCATACCCTACGCTGCACAATGTGTGCTATTTGTAAGTAGCATATTTCTGTGCAATCGCTAGCCCAAGCCCACCAAGCCAGACCAGCTCAGTTCCGCCTTGTCCGGTCCCGCCTTGTCCGGTTGGACAGACATACATCGTGATGCTCGGCCTGAGCATGTTCATCTTATTCCAGCCTCATTCTATGCCCTATGAATCGGCACGCCAAGCATTACCTCGCTGGGATGCCTGACGGCTCCTGGTCCATCTTGATACTCGCTATAGCTTCTTCTGGTACTTTGTATGTGCACAGATACAGAAGCACCTACTGTTTCGCCTCCCTGATTTCAATGAGCCCCCAGCCGCTAGTTTGTGATGTATTCCCTTTCCTAGGACCTGCTGCAAGAATCTAACCCCTCTCTCCTTCCTTGCCCGCTAAATCAAATTAATTGTTTCCTTCACCCTCTCTGTTCTTTTTTAGTTTCTTTTCCAGATTACCTATTTTATTCTCATTCCCTCTAATCTGCCTGCTGTACCGTACAACCTCCAACCTACATACCGGTACAACGCCTGTGCTCTTAGTATTACCTTCTAATCTCACATCGTAGTGTCTCCTCCCTCTCTTTTCCATAACTGGGCGAGCCATACAGAATAGCTTGTCAAGTCAGATATGATGACAATTGTTAAGTAGCACCTTTCGAGAAAGAAAGACAGAAAAGTAGGGGAGAAAATGTGCAGCATCCTCTCTCCCCTTCATTATTGGACTCATCTCCTGGCACTTTTCTGTCTCTCATACCCCCTCTTCGTCAGACACAATTTCTAAATCACCCGCTAAGCTATCCAGTCCTGCCATCCACCTACGATCATTTCCCTAACCAGCTATATAAGCCGGCTACTAGGACTTCCAGACTATAGGATGGATGCTCTGTAAGGGTGGTAAGCCTTGAGCCTTCATGATTAACCCTACTAATACAAACCAGTAGTGCCCCCCCCCCCAGTCTACACATATCCTTGTTACCCCATATACTATCTGAGATATATTATGGTAATGATCTCGAAGATGGAAGCAGAACTTACCTAGGATCAGGATCATGTGTTGTTAGTCGCAGACTCAAGCCATTATGTCTTCTGTTAACATCTAACATCTATGTGCATGCTTCAGGGTATATGTTGTGCCTTCTACATCGTATCTTGATTGACAGTTGCATAAATGGAGAGTCACAATGCTAAGCCGTCTGTAATCAAATCACCGAACGCATCTGACAGCCCGCTTGTTTGCTGTAAAGGAATGTGGGTGCCGATCCGAAGAACTTAACGAAAGACATTATAATGGCCCATATCCCGATCTCGGCAAGAAAAGAACCATCATAGTAATGAATAAAATACTAATAAGCCTAATGAGACTCTCTCAATTCCTAGCGACTTGATGGTTCGTCTTGTTCTTGTTATAACTCTCATCCCTCTCCCCACACATTGTTTATGACAAAAGTAATGGTCTCAGTTTCCTCGGTGGCTTAGCAACGAACTGTACTGTTAAACAATAGATCGATCTCCTTTCCGCATCTCAAACAATATCTTGATCTCACCTTCTCTTTGATATTCCAGTGGAGTCATGACGCTGATAAACACGAGGCTGCGCCCTTCCCTGTCAACCTATCTTACAATTGATGAAATCCCTGCTGTCGACGTCACCCAGTAGCAACAGGCACGAGAAGCATTACTACTGCTAGTACCACATAGTAAGAAAAACAGATAGAAAAGGAAAGAAAAATTAGTGAGTAAGATGTCTCCTTTGCCTTAGCCCCCTTGCCTTGCAACTAAGGTACAGAACGTTGAGTAGTGCTGTAACAATTTGTTACAACTCTGATGGGGGAGGAGGGCATGCTGTTTTTCTTTCACGAAAAGGAGACGATAAGAGATGAAGCTCTTGACCAGTGACTAAATTGAGAGTCACATGGCAGCTTATTATTAGCCAAAGTAAGTACAGACTTTATTTCTTCACACCACAATTATGATTGGCATAGCAGGCCCTTGTGAGACCTCGGTGGCTTGGAGATGGGAAGATAAATGCCAAAGGCCAGCCAATAGGCCTCTAAACGCCGGGCGGGGGTTTGCCAGGAAAAGATGAAAAGAGGTACATGTATTCAAAGAAAGGCGTGAGAAAGAACACTCGTTGGAAGTGAGGCTGACCCCGTTTCCCAATCGACGGGCTTATTTAACAAATGGTGAAGTCAAGTAATGCAGTCAAAGAAATCGCATGCTATCAGTATATCAACTAATTATGGAAGAGAAATAGGGAGCATGTGCTGTAACTAAGGGTCAAGTTACGCAGATGTGGTCCTACGGTATGAAGGTAACAGTAGCAGACTTATCAGCACTATATTGATCTGTTAGCTCTAGTAGTCGAGGCCTATTATTAACTACGGTATTATTTTAAGGCATATGCAAGTCCGGTATATGGGGTTTAACACGGCTCTATGAACAGTGTAATCGCGTACAAGACCGTCATTGCTTCTCCCAGACATCTTTGTTCATTTTTATATAAATTTTTAGGTCGAAAGCTGCCTGGCCATAGCTCTTTTGTTTTACTCTTCTACAATGCCTTAAAAGTTGATTCATGTGTTGTATTTTGCCTTGCTCGGAGGCAGGTCGTTGGTAGGCGTACAGGCTGGACAAAATAATCGTACGGAAGCCATAGCCGGTAGCAATTACGGCATCACACTAATACAGTAGCATAAGCAGCTTGTTTAGAATTTTTTTTTTCGGGTTTTCTCTTCGTTAGAGAATACGCGGCCACTGCGGTGAGATTACAAAATGGGAATCGATTTTCTAGGTTTCGCAACAATAACATGCGTACTGTGTGCTATTCTAACACAACAGTGACGTCATGTCAAGTTTTGCTTTTTTTGTTTCTGTTCCTTCTCTTATTCCTCCCCTAACGAACAACTCCGCTTTTTACCGCTTCGGTCGCAAGTTACCATGTATCTGTACAGTTTCCAGGTGCGTTTGTCTTTTTCCTGCCTAGTTTTTCTACGCTCTCCTCAGTCGCCCTGATCAAGTCTCCTACATTTATACCTTTTTGAATCTTTTGTGAATGTTCCTTTATAATCTGTTCGGTATTTTTCCTCTGTTTATTTTATAAATGGCTTGGTTATTATTTCCTGCTGCTTGTGTCTCTAGTGGGGAGGCCTAAAATATACTGCAGATTTTTCCTAATCAGGAACTATAGGCTATTCCTTTGTATGTTCCTGTAATGGCTGCATCTGGCATCTGGCAGAGCAAAACTGAATCCTATTCCTACTCTTCGCGGCTGCATTAGGTATATGAGTTGAAAAATGGCCTGCCAAGGCAATGAACAGTAGTACGCTTACAATTACATATTAGTAGCCGGAAACAAAGATGGTCATGGAATTAACGAATGCGTTGAATTGAGCAACATATGAATAAAAGAGGAAAGTGTACTTACTACCTAATCCAAGAACGAGAGCATGTCAGCAGTTATCTTCAACTTAGCCAAACATTGCTCTGGGTTATGGAAAGATAACCGAGTCTCTATTCTAGGGGGAGAGCCTTAGNAGTAACCAATCTGGCGTCGTTTGATTGCGTAGCAATGTAGGTAGACGTAAAATACACACACACACATCTCAATATAGCTTTTGGCACTTATTACTGAATCCAGACTCTTCCCCATTGTCAAGATGCAAGACCAGATGACCTGAATCGTCGGGCTTTCATGACTTCATTCCTACATAGTAAGCCAACCCAATTAATACATAACATAACCTTGAAGACTAAGGCCGATAGCACATTGCTACCACCATTCATGTTATCACTGTTACTGCTACTATTTGCATCGTTGTGTTATCTCACATACATAAGGAGCTTGCGTTGTTTTAGCTAGCTGTAAGTTGAGTAATTTGGATATTGCTGCAGGGCACTTCCTTCTATGCTGAAAGCCTCCGCCGACATGCATCCGAGTGATATCATACATCTGCAAAACAGAGCTTCGGCGTGCTCTCCCCCTCCCTTGCCCATAGTTCAAGGTGGGGCTGGAGCCTAATGCAGCACTTCATCATCTCTAAGCGAACGGCATCTTTTGTGTAAGCATATAAATCTGTGGGTGCCGTTTTCCTTTTGACTACTGGTTTGCCTTCCCATTTTTCTTCTTTTCAATTTTGACCTTTCTTACATCTTCGTATTGACTTTTTGTAGGAAAATAACGCATGGACGTGACCCAAAGTAGTGCAACGAAAATGCCAACTTTGAAGGGATGAACGCATACATCAACTATAAAGATCAGCATAGAGAGTTCCGGGAAGGAATTGTATATGAATCAAAATTTATCGTTCTCACTCTATCATCTAATTTACCTATTGTAATAATGAATCTTATACTTTCGATAGCAAGACCAATGAACTTATATGCTAAAGCTAATGATGATGAGCTGTATATTTGAAGTCTATGGAACTTACGAAGAGTATACGACTCCTATACGATTTATTACTTTAAATGGGAGTTTCATAAAAGGGTAAGTTCTCTCAGTGAAATAGTTAACCCCATATGTTGATAATAAACAAATACATCCCTACTCACATGCTCTTACAAAGATAGTATCATGAGATCTTAATCCACGATGTAATCCAACCTGCTGAGTAGTGTTGTGATAAAGTAGATAAGTATGTATTATGTTTTATTTCTATCTACAATAAAGGCTTTGTACTGTTTACCCGAAACGACCTTCCATATAGATGGACAATCTTGGAAAATAATAACACGCATATGAAGATCTGGCGGTATATCTCAATGTTAAATATAGAAAATTAACAGCCACGTGACTTTTTTAAGAGTTGTGATCTTTTCTCTCTTGCACATCATTATCAAGTTTCAGTTTAGAATCCAAGCTTGCTTTTTTGAAGACGGGGGAATACACCGACAGCGATGAAAAAGCTTAGAATGGCTACTGACCAAGTCTTGATCTTGACGACCTTGGCAATATAATCCGTCTGGGTGGCAGTGATGACGGCGATCAAGATCAACACGAGAATAGTATAGCCACTAATACGATGGTATTTCCAGATACTCTTCGCACGCTGCTCTCCACCATAGAGAGAATAGAAACTCCACATGGTGATACCAACCAGTAATTGAATAACCAACAACGCCGAAATCAAGATGCCAAAATAGGCATGAACAGAGTGGAAGTGCGGCAGCCCATTCTTAAATTTGTTGTACTCGATGATACCAACACCAACACCAATGCCCAGGAAGGTCAAAAGGTTGAATCCAGCGTGGTAGCGTTGCCCGACGCGTTTCTGTTCATTGGTGTGTGTTGGCTGAACAACGAGGATGGACTGGATCAAGGCAAATACACCAACGCTGGCAGCGAGAGGGTGTCCCGAGAATAAGATGACATTGCCTTGTAGGATAGTAGCCCATACGGTAAGCAAAAAAAGTATGTTTGCGAGTTGTGCCAGAATACCAGTGCCTATGTGACGATGAGAAGTTAGCATGATGGATAGTGATATTAAATATGGGATATTGAAGTCGGCTAAGGGGGGCATAATCTAGTATGTGGTGGATTAGGCAGCCTTACCAAGAATTAGGTTTCGGGCCATAGAGCCTCCTTCTACCTGAACGGCATCGCCGGGTCTTCCGAGGAGAGGTTGAGCTTCATCTTGTGGGATTCCAACTTCCGGAGAGGGTGTCCGGTCTTCGACTCTCGACGGCATGGCGATGGACCTGATCTAGTAAGGGGGTGTTATATCTAGATGAATGAAAGATTGATAAGGATGATCTGATTATTGCCTCGCAAGCTAAAGTTGGCGAAAACAAGCTCGTTTCTCTAGATTACAGAATTTGATCAATTTGGAAGCTGAAGAGACAGGGTCTTAGTTATTATAAATGTCTTGGCTGAGGTGAGTCGCGACTGAGTTAAATGATGATAATATGGATATATGGTCGAGATATTCCAGCATCAAATGTCTAACAGATGATGAAATAACTCGGTGAAATAACGAATCCGACGAAAGAGGATGGCTAGCTAGCGAGCCACCTGGCTGCGTTTCTATCGAGTGATAAAAGCTAGTTTTCAGATAATATAAGCCAGCAGAAGGCGTCGGTAAAGCTTTGAATCGGCTTTTCTCGATAATTCACGGTTGAAAACCGCCGTATCATCTCAATAACGGTGATTATATTAATAAGGAGGGAACAGAAAATTGATTGTTGACACCTGATGGCATTGCATGAATAAAGGAAAAAAAAATGGAGCAACGGTCACCTAAGCTACATATGAGCCAATCATAATGTTACGATTAGCTAGGTAGCAAGTATTGTTATAACAAGGAAAGATATAAAGCTCCCACTAAAAGCAGGACTTTTGACATATGGCTATAACAAAGGTAGATCGAAAAGGTATGATAAATTATTAAAGGTACTTAGTACATATGGTTTTTCAAAAATTCACTGTGTTACAGCTACCACGTAGTAGTGATATTAAGCTCACTCATTTCATAGATGCTCCAAAAGAAAGCATCACGCGATGCCTTATATGTGTAGTTAGTCTTGAAAGCCTTGAAGTAGAGCTACTACACATGAATCTATATAGAGGTTTTCACTATATAGATTCATGTGTAGTGAAATTCGAAGTAGCAAGATGGTTCTCGTAATAAGATTTTCTTGAGAGATGACGAGTGTTTAGTATTTGGAAAATTCACTGACGAAATTAACAAGTTAGCTGCTGCCAATATAGTACGGCTTCAATCTTATCAGTTCATACCTTTTGACATAGAATTCTCGTTGTTAATATATGAATGATTAATATATTTGTAACCAATCGCCAAAGTTAGCCACATAGTTGATTCTTCGGTAACGGGTGTGCAAGGCGAGACAATGGCAACGGGACAAGATACAGGACTGGAGGTATGAGTTGCCTTTTGGTCTTACATTTTTCATGTAGTATCTATTGGTCCTCGCTTTCATGGTTTCATGTTTCCTTTTCGGCCCTTGAATATGTAGGAATGTTCTTCCAAGATAAATGAGTCAGCCAGACGCACAATTTGGAAAAAATTGCTATATCAAAGATTAGCGACTTCGTTCTTGAAGCGAGGACAGTACGGAACACGCAAGAAATTATGAGTTTATTAGCAATCGTATTGAACAGAATTTATGTAAAGTATAGTGGGTATTCAATGAAGTCATGATTACAAGGTCTATGGCTGTTCATCAAGCTAGGAACATTAAGACTCCTGCTAGCGTGCAGCAGCGAATACCACGGCATTACTCGATAAAAACTCGATAAAAAATGCCAACGAAACAACATTTTGGAAACTATTGCAGTACCTCTAGTAGTATACCCATAAACAGACGGCTATGTTCTCGTATAATCAGGGCCTAGTCAGCGCAAAATAGCGATAGTTGACTAAATGTATAAGTTCTTCTTGATCCACCGCTAGTCGTTGACTTTCCTGCTGCTGGTCACACAACGAGTTATACTCGCTATGGAATATTGTAGGTCTCTTTGGGGTTTACAGGACTGCTATTAGTAATATCACCTTATCTGCAAGCGCAGAGCCGCAATACAAAAAAAAAACTATTATGTAAACACCAAATTCGTATCTTCATAGTTCTAGAAACTTAATAAGATCAATGATCCAAAAAATGGTAAACACCAAGTAGACGACACAAAGACATTTGTAAGTGCGGTTGGTAGGCATCTGTTGAGTGCACATTGCTCGATTCCATTACCATATCAAAATTCACAGCAAAGAGGCGGGAGAATGTGCACCCGCATCCTCTTTCCTCTACGAGAAAGGCGTTCAGCCTGACAGATAACTTATCTTGTAGTAACAAGGCAAATCAAGAAAAGACAGCCAATCACAAATTATTAACTACTGGTATGTGTTTTCGTTGGTCACTATTTCTACGTTCAAACTGGAAGGGACTAGACCAGCCAGACTAGGGGGGTACATAGTTTCTTAGCGTTGTGCTTTCGTTTCGGGATTTGAAGATTACTTGGGTGGTGGCTAAATAAGAAATCGTTATCAGTCTGCTGATAAGGCGACGTCGGATGTGGCCGACAGTAAAGGACTAATGGACCCCAGGCAAAAGGAAGAAAAAAAGCCGAAGTTTTCAGCAAGTAGCTTCTGCACACGCGCAAGGGGCACACGAAAAGTATTTGTAGTGGACAGTTATGAAGAAGCCAAATAGGTGGCCAAGGCTAAATTTGTATAGTGAAGGGATTCGCATCAAGAAGATACGTAGCCGAGATAGTCGCTCTACGCTGGTTCCCATACAAGTATCCGAGGACCGCCCCTCCTTGTTCTGTTGGTGTTTGTTTCTAGGAGTTTCTTGTCTTGTAAGAATTCGCTGCTGCTATACTTTGCTGCTCGTATCAATTGGCTTTATCTCTTTCTGTATCTTTTTTACGATCAAGTTATAAAATTCCCTTATCTCACACAAGCATCTTCCTCTTACTTCCCTTCCCTTTTCTGCATACACCAAAATTTACTTCTCCCATTCCTCCTTAGACTACATCTCGTGCCATTTCGTTGCCCATTATGCCCCCCCAAACTACCAATGATGTTGTCCCCAGCGATGTGAAGCTAGAAAGTCTTGGTTCCGAGGACCTTGAGGCTGTTCCAGCTATAGTCAAAAAGATCGGATCCTCACCTGCTGTCACCTTACTCAACAAGCCCACCACAGTTGACGAAGAACCCGAGGGTTCGCTATACCCTCTCGAGGATATCGCTGTTGATCTCATAGTCTCAGATGCTATTGACAAGACATTCCGTTCTAGCTGCATTGGTTAGTACTCTTCCTCATAGCTTCGTGTATTTTTGTTGTCTCTCCACCCCAGATTCTGGATTCATATCAATAATCCGGGGTAGCTGGAGGCCAGGGTCCTAAAACAACAATGCTTTTTATTTGAACTTCCCATGCCGCTTATGTTATCTCGTCCTCAAGATTCTTTTCGGGATCCCATTGGTTCCGGTTCCCTCATTGCCTTGTCTTTTGTAAGGAATAACGCAGTGAGCATAATACAAATCTGCTGTCGGATAATATCTATTGTCACTTGACACCACCTATTCGCTTCCATCTGTCCGTCTATCTGCTAACAATTTGCATTTGCTTATCAGATCTTATCTCTGCCACACTTGGTGGTAAGATTCTCGGCTTTTCTGACCAATGGTTTGCGGAAGCGAGCAACCTTATAACGCCCACGCCCCCCATTCGTCAACCCGGCAAGATGGTTTACACTGGTGCTTGGTATGATGGATGGGAGACTCGTCGTCACAACTCGGAGCCGTTTGACTGGGTAATTGTCCGCCTCGGTGTTGCTTCCGGTACCATTGAGGGTGTCGAGGTTGATACTGCCTTCTTCAACGGCAACCACGCCCCGTGGATCTCTGTCGAAGGCTGCTTTAGCCAGAACGACGAAGAGGTTGTATCCTGGAAGGGAACCCGGGGCGGTTGGGAGACCATTGTTGGCCACCAAGAATGTGGCCCCTCCCAGCGCTTCGCATGGAAACTTAAGCAGCCTTCTGATAAGCAGTATACTCATGTCCGCCTCAACATGTACCCTGATGGTGGAATTGCCCGCTTCCGTCTGTTTGGCCACGCCGTCCCTGTGTTCCCCGAAGATAAGGAGGTTATCTTTGACCTTGCTGCTGCCCAGAACGGCGGTGTTGCCATCTCTTGCAACGACCAACACTTCGGCTCCAAAGATAACTTGCTGCTTCCTGGCCGCGGAAAGGATATGGGTGACGGATGGGAGACTTCCCGCTCGCGTACCAAGGGTCACGTTGACTGGTGCATTATCCGCCTCGGTTCTCCAGGCTACCTGCAGCGCTGCGTGGTCGACACGGCGCACTTCCGTGGCAATTATCCACAAAAGGTGCGTGTTGAGGCTATCAACTGGACGGGCACCGCTGAGCCCGAACACACTAGCGAAGGTTGGGTGGAAATTGTGGCGGCGTCTAAGTGCGGCCCGGATCAAGAGCACGAGTATGAGAGTTTGATCACCGATAAACCCGTGACGCACATCAAGCTCGTCATGATCCCGGATGGCGGTGTAAAGCGCATCCGTGCGTTCGGCAAGCGTGCGATTTAAATAACAACAACAGCAGACGATATGATACAACAGCGGTTAGCGGGTCACATATGATTTGTGCTGGGCTTTGTGATGACACTCTTAGCCCACACAGCCAACTGTAGATAAATTAGTCAAAAGGACGTACTAATATATGTTATACATTGGTTCTAAAGAGAAACGCATCAAATCGTAGGCGTAGCATGAAACGAAAATCTCCTTCTATAAGTAGCTTGTAACGCGGCGTATGTAAATACATCTGGATGTCGCTTCTCAGCCTCACTGCTTTAGGGTTAGAGATGACGAATGGTAGGTCAAAGGTATGTAGCCAAAAGATACGGCACAAGGGACTGTGATTGGCTGTGTTAATCCCTATCAGACCCACCACATAGTCTCGCGATGGAAGGGGGGGGGGGATTAATTAGACCTCTGGGTTAAGTTTAGCCAGCAAACGACGTCTGATACCTTGAACTGAATACAGAACGCTAGCAGGTATTTTATATAGTAAAATAGCTACCGCAGCACTGCTTACAATTGTTCCTTTAGCTTGACGCTCCTCTCCAACATCCTGTATTCTACCACCTTGCTGCATTGTACCAGCGTATTTGCTTAGATTCGTCGTCACTATATCGGACCGTCTCAATAACTGCTCAAATTGCTTGTTTACAAGCCCCTCTCCCCTCACTAACGATCGTGTATTCCTCCTGACAGCAAGCTGTCGTGTAGCTTTAGTCTGCATAGAAATAGAGAAGAGCTAGAGAAGCTCCATGAACAACAAGACCCCTCCTTCGACCCATCGATCGCGAACCAAAGAAAACACACCCAGCCTCTAATACCTTAACTTATCTGGCAACCTGTCTATTGTTTTCGTTCTGCGACTTGCGATATTCGTGGATGCTCCCTAGGCACCTAGATTTTGACTCTCCAATTCCCACCCATATCACGAGGCCACTTTGTAAAACAGCACCTTTCTCTCCCCAACAACCGCCATGGATCTGGGGGCGCTGGGCAGCGACAAACCAAAGGAACTGCCATCTGATCTCCCGCGAAGTCTAAACGACCGACGGCCCGCTGCAGTTGAACATCTAGTGTCCGAGACAGAAATGTACGACGGCTGGCAGGGCCAATCGCAGTTCCTGACATCCCCGATAACCTCGAAACCGCTCGACTTTGGCGCTCTGTCTCTGAACGATAATGAAAGCTACTCCGAGGAAATTTTGGCTGGCCCCAAAGATAGCGACACCCGCCTTATGGAAATGATGGCGGCCCAGGCTGCCCACCAGATTGGCCTCAGCTTCGAAGACGACGACGAAGTTGCGATAGACGACTCTCGGCCAGAACAAGAGCGCCGAGATATGTTACAAAAGGCACTGAATATGGCAGCCAGCAATGGTGATTTGGATCGCGTTAAGCGTATAGTCACTGGCAAGGCAAAGACTTTGGTAGACGTTAATGCTTTCGATGAGGACGGGACACCGCCTTTAATTTATGCGGCATGCTTTGTATGTAAAACCCTGCGTCTTATATACTTCCTTGTACTCACTTTGCCTTTCCCACCTCCTCATCTCCTGTTATCATTCGCCCTATGCTAGCATGCAATATGCCTTGAAAGTGCCATTTCACAGTATCTCCTCCTCGAAACGAAATGGTGATTCTCCAAGCTAACACTAAGTGGCCACCCCTGACTGGGGGTGGCCGTTTTCATGGGTTTAGGGTCATGAGCAAGTCGTCCAGGCATTGATCGACGCCGGAGCTCAAGTAAATATTCAAGACTGCAACCAATGGACTGCACTCATGTGGGCAATGACCAACCGTCACAAGGGCATAGCCAAGATTCTGCTCGACTCTGGCGCCGAACCACAAAAAAAGACATCCAGCGGCCGAACAGCATTTGACTTTTTGTCACCCGATAGCGATATGGGATTCTATCTACACGACAGCGGATACAACTGGGCTAGCCTGGGGCTGGCCGAAGACTTTTACCAGCCCGGCGTCTCCCAGGACCGGTTCGAGGAGGAGATGGCCGAGCATGAGCTTCACAGACGCATGATGATGGACAGCGCGCGCGACCTGGAGGTTGATCTTGGTAATGTCGGCATGGACGATAAACCAGAGGTATGCACCGATACTGATAATATGCGTGTGAAGATAAGTGCGTTTCTGACCGCGTGCCGATTTTTAGTCTGCCGATGAGTTCGAGGAAGAAGAGGTTGCCGAGTTCGACTGGAGCAGGTGTCTCCATGACCAAATGTTTGTGTTCCAGGAATCGGAACTAGATGCAATCCTCGACATCATCATCACCAACATGAAGCCCCAGCGCTCAATGAGCCAAAAACCAGTTCCCGCCAACATGGTCTTCTTAAGCGCCCGATACGCCCACTACCACGCCAGTCATGAGCTGCTAGATCGGCTCATGGTATCAGCTATGGACAAGATCAACGATGTTGTGGAACGGTCTCAGTGGGATATGACTATACTGGCGTTTTGGATTTCAAACGCCACACTACTGTTACATTATCTCAAAAAAGATGCTGGTTTGGTTGATGCGACGGCTGAGTACCAGGTACAGCTTGCAGAACTGATCAACGAAATCTTTATTCTAATTGTCAGAGATGCTGAAAGACGACTCGACAAAGTCTTGGATGTTGCCATGCTTGACCACGAGACTATTCCCGGCTTCGAGAACATTGCGTTCCAGAACGAATGGAAGCTCTTCAAGCGCAAGCAAACAGTCAAGCAGGAACCTTTGGAACGCCGTCTCAGACCACCATCGCCAAAACAACGCGCAAAGCCAGCTCCACGAAATGTTACCTCTCTACTTTCGTCCACACTCTTTGTGCTAGACCTATACGATATTCACTCCGTCATCGTGTCACAGATCGTATCGCAGCTGCTCTATTGGATCGGCGCCGAGCTGTTCAATCGCATCATGTCCAACCGAAAATACCTCGCACGCACCAAAGCCATGCAGATCCGCATGAACGTCTCGGTGCTCGAGGACTGGGCACGAGTAAATAATCGTTTGCCGGAACACTATGAGGCCGGCGACATGAAGGCTAGTGGCGAGCCTACAGTCGAAGCTGCGCGGCGCCATCTAGCGCCTGTCATACAACTACTACAGTGGCTCCAGTGCTTCTCATCTTTGACGCCAGATGACCTTGAGGCTTTGGTAGATACGCTGCAGCAGCTCCGCCGACTAACTCCGCAACAGCTTATTCACGCTGCCGCACATTATCGGCCTGAAGTCGGCGAGAAGGGACTCCCAAAAAGCGCCCTTGATTATCTGGAGGCGATCCAGAAGGAAGCGACGCTCAAGCGCGACCGCCGCCGAAGTGCCATGTCGCTGGCCATGAGCATCCATAGCGTGCCGGGCACGCCGGTGGGTAAGAATATCAACAAGCCTAATAGTGCGGCGATACCCGAAGATATCTCAGTACCGGGCACGCCGATCGGCGCAGGCAGCGTCATCAACATGGACCTTGAAGACGACTCGGACGATGATGCACCGCACCACTTGCTGCTCGATCCCGCACTCATGTTACCGTTTACGCTGCCGTCATCCACGGATATGCTTGTCTCTTATGGTGCGGGCTTTGGCGGGCTGAACCGTGAGCGCGAGCGCAAGTATATTCCCACAGTGCCTCCGGAGTTTTTGACGAAGCTAGAGATTGTCAGCGGGCCGCGCAAGGAGAAACCATTGTATGGTGAGCAAGATTGGGCGGACGAAGAAGTGTAGAGAGCCTAAAAATGGGAGGAGGGAGAAAGAAGGGGAAAAATAACCAACACATTCTCATCAACAGGGAAGATAATAATGTTTAACCTTTTTCTTCTTCTTTTGTTTGAGTATCTATTGTCAGTTTCCATCGAACGAGTTCGCCAACGCTAGATGGTGTGTACAATTCTTTTCATTTTTTTCACGGGCAATGTCGTTGCTTGAAACTATGACCTTATTATTTCTTTCTTCATTCTGTTAAGTTTTGGTCTGACTTGATGTTTTCAGTGACTATGGAAAACATGAACTCGATACTACTATTTAGATATAATTAGACCTAATACATAAAAACATATACATATCATAAACATTCATCCTATGTGGCTTATAGCGTTGTTGATGGATATTTTCTGCGATCTTCAAGGCGCCAGTATTTCAATTTTTATTTGATGATTATATTACGGGTTTCCATCTAATATTTTTTTATTTTACGAAAGCTTAAATTGATGCAGAACGAAAGATATAAAGAACCCGAAGAACCAAGTATTGTCCCCCAGCATTATGCTAAGTCCCTATTATTGTCTAAGACAAGTACCCATATTTCTTTTCAGCATATAAGTCTTATAGTTAGTGGTATATATTCCTTAGTTGAGAATAATAATGTTTTCATAAGAGCAATATATCTCGCGCAATTTACGTCTCATGACCAAAAATAATTAAATAGAAGATAAATAGATTGACAGTCTATGTCTCTAGTAAAGGGTAGGTGGTGTTCGTCTTATGATTCTACTTATATTCCGTTCTACATAAGTAGCAAGTTCATCATGGTAAGAAAGACTGGTCAAGGGAATGGAAGCGCATGACGAAGGGAATTAGAACGGTTGGAAGCTTTTAGTGAGGCGTTGCATCGATAATGAAGCTAGTTCTTTGGAGTGTGTATGAAGGCATATTTTATCCGGTCATTTTCTACAGTGGCTTATATGGTAGTATCAACCTTGAAGCGGAATTTCCTTACTTTGTAGTTATACGCAAGCTTTTGCTAGCTTTACCTAGAAAAAAACAAAACTTAATTACGTATACTTGCTTACTTTATCTCCCATTTTCACATATATGCAAGAGAAGCCAGAGACCTGACTAAGTGGCGGACGGGCTGAGACGCCAAGAGGTAAGCCCTCTGTAGAATGGAAAGACTAGCTACTCTAGGCAACTTAGGTTGCTTTTTTTTTCTTGCTAGCATCACGAGTTCTAAGCCGATCGATTATCTTAATCACTAGTGTGTATGCAAGGAGAGACTGGCAAAAAAAAGTGAAGAGTATAGATATACACAAAGACAAGATGTACGCTTACAACATCGCGTTTCAGCAGCGCGCTCGCGTCAAAGTTCCATCAATGTTCTATGTCTACATCTCTCGTGTCTATATTATCCCATTGATTCAACGCTCAAAGTCTCTATATCAGTCCTACCTTGTCACCGGACAATGGCTTATAATGCTAAACTCCCGCTGATCAGATGTGTCTTTAGCCGCTTAAGAATTCAGTATGTACATACATCCGTTTTTCAGACTGTTATTTGATATGAAGACATTTCTGATAGCTAGGCCACGATTTTTTGCGCCTTTTATAGACCTACTGATGCTATAGAGAAAGAAATAATAATAAAAAAGGAACCATCTTGAAGTATACCTTTCCTTCTTTTTGAGTCAGGTCTTGAAAATTCTCGCAGCCTGGGATACTAGGCAATAAGTTGATGGTGATGATCCTCGTTGCGAACTAGGGTCAGTGGGCCGGCCCATCGTGGCTACTACACAGCTTGAGAGGAAGACAAACTAGTTCTTCGTTCCTGCTTCCTTTCTTGTTGGGTTTGCATATAATCGTGAGGCTAGCGCACAAACAGAGATACATACATAGTACATAAGAGCGAGATGAGCTTTATTTTGTTTTTGTATATTACTGGAGTCATTTTCTGATTTGCTGTCGGTTCGGAGAATGGTTATCAAAGGAGCTCCGAAGATATAGGCCAGGAAGAAGAACTTACCGCTTCGAGTTGATGCGCCTAGTAAACGAGCTATGGGAACTTCTTGTGATAAACCTGTAAGAAAACGCCACTGTCACCATCACACATATCCTAAGAAAAAAATACCCACAAGCATTCTGGATATCTTACTCTCTCTCTAAATATCAGATATTCAGTCATTATATATAAGAGGTTTTAGGATTTCAAGAAGCGGTCAGAGCCTAAACGGGCAGATACAGCCTCGTATAGCACTACAATCATGCTACTGAAATCGTACAAGCACTTGGTGACCAGTACTACCATGTCTAGTATTGATAGTCTGCTGAATTACAGCTGGCTCTAAGCTATAGGAACCCGTTGAACAGGTATTATCTATGAGAACCATGGCTGCAGCAGTAATTAAAATTTTAGTAGTACTATACTTCTTTAAGGTAAGCAAGAATCGTTCTTTTTAGATTACTAGTCTTCTCTCTCTAGTCGATAGAATGCCGGAAGAAGAGCCAGGTTGGACATGAACAGCAAGCAAAAAGTTCCGGGCAAGTGCGTTTGACAGCGGACAGATGGATGGATAGACATGACATACTACTACGATATAAGCACATGTACGTCAATACATATCCGGTGTCAGACTTATTTCCACAACAGAGTGTTGTGGACTTCTCGGGGACAGTCAATCAGGCAGCTAGACACTGTAAACATTTGCGGTACAAGGAAAGTCAGCTATGTCAGAGCAAGTAGTATCACAGACACTATTAGCTACATTCAAACTATATGAACAAAAACAGTCCGCTTTCAGCAGCCCGGTCTGGGCCTATGGACTGGCGAGACGGCATGCTCCTTAGGCGTAATTTTGGTAGGTAAGAATTGACTTGAGCAAACGAACGCATGTTAATGAACAAGATTTCAACACTGAAGGAACAGCAAGGAACGAGAAAAGGGTCGGTTCTGAGAAAGAATAAAGGCAAGGGACACGAAATCGACTCAGGGAACTGCACGTAAGTGGATCGAATTACATTATTTTTCCAAATATCTATCTCACGTCGGTTTTGTTTTCTCCGTTGTTGTTACTAGTATCTCTATTATACCTAAGGAGGATGACAAAAGTAAAAAAAAAAAAAAACCGTGATGTGGAATGAATACTAGATACACAAGCGACAACTATGACGTTCATTGTAATGATCTTGGTGGCTAGGAGAAAGAAAAAGTAAGATATACATAGCTAACGAATATTGTATCTTTCCGGCAGTTATACTCATTCAACTCCGTACAGCGAACATGATAACTAAGTGGGAGTTAAGTGGTTTTATAACAAAGGAACTTGCCAATGAAATCCGTCACAGTTATTAATCGATTCTAGCACCATATATAAAACAAGAAATAATAAATCTATGCTTGGCAGTTCTGATACTTGAAACTAGGTATAACATCATCGTGATTTTGGAGTAAAAGAGAGAGGAGAACTGTTAGCTATAGGGTTATATGACCCTATCAGACATCGTAGATAGCCTTGTAATATATATCGTAGAATTGTAAACTAAACAAGTAGGCTTAGGCTTCGATGCTAGTGGTGATTTCAAGTACATATCTAAACATACAATGCAAGTACTATTGAAGTAGGGAGTAGCAACAAGGGCTCACTTATTATTCAGTGGATGCTTATAATAAACAAACGGTCCAAATAATCTCATAGTGGAGTCAGATAGACAGATGTATGCTAACAAGTAAAAATAATATTCTAATGGTTCTATATTTATCAAGTTCACATCGGAGTGTCTGGATCTTCTTTTGAGAGTGAGTGCGTACTAATAAGTAGCCCTAGTGATAGGGTTTATCACCAACAACAGGTACAGGTTACGATAATATGTGATGAGAATAGTGACAATGCAGAATAAAGGAGACTTGGGGGGGCAGATCTTGACGAACTGTAAACAAAACGTAACTGTGATAGTTGCCAGTGTTTGTGCTGCTGAATAAAAGACTGGCCAGCCAGCGCATGCATTCAGTTCTGGTTAAGAACATCATACTAACTGGTACTACTAGATGAAAGCAAGGAGTGTCTGAATGCCTAGAAAGCAAGATATAATAGGAAAAAATGAAATTCGAGTGATTTATCATCTCTTCCCTGACAGGACTGGAACAAGTCGACAGCATGAATGACCGGAAGGAGGGCGATATATTTGCAAGCCTTTTCTGTATTATTGTTTCTTCTCATCAGACCAAGTTGCAGCAACAAGTGGTTTTCATTGTGTAGGAGTGAAGAAGGAAGCAGATATTGGGGAACAAGAGCGAAGAAGAGTATTTGAAAATGGGTTTTTCTGTTTCTTCGCGAGGGTGGGTTATTTTTTACCCGGTTTATTGGGTTTGTTGTTGGTAGCATTTTCATTTATCGCAAGATATTATCATTATTTTCAGATTTCATCTTCGTCATCTTGCTAAATTCTAGTTATTGGGTTGTTCTTCTTGTTGTTCTTTTTATCAATGCTACGACTTATACTGAAAACGTTTTATTCATTGATACTCCATTTCCTAATGCGAACGAGCAAACCCTTGAATATGAATATTGGGTACAGGGTTACGAGCCTAATAGTAGCATTGGGTAAGCTTTTTAATCACTAACAACCCGGGTATATATCACAAGACGATCGACGACAGTGGCTTTTGTTGCTTTTTCTTGATCCCAGAGAAATGAAACCAGAAGTTTCTTTTGTAGATGCGGTTGCAGTTGCAACAAAAGTGATGTCCTTGTTTGGCCTAATAGCTTCCAGCTGCATGTGAACATGACTTATCTGGTACTAATTTGGTCAGCTAGGCTTGCTTCAGACCTTGGACGCCACCAAAGCACGCAACGATTCCTAGCACAAGCCATGGTAAACATATGGAAAAAGAGAAGAAGCAAATATGCTTGAGTAGGTCGCCTTTGGTGATTTGATGTGATCTTACTGGACGGCCTGGTTGGGTGTGTGTTTGAGTTCGTTTGCTTCTCGTCATGCAGCTGATCTATTAAAACCTGCACATTCCCTTGCTTTCTCTCTTTTTTTTCCCCTTCTAGCCTGGGACGAGGAAAGCAAACGGACAGAGAGGAAAGCCTACAGTTAGTTCCTTTCCTGTGAGGATTTGCGTCGTTGTTGTTGGACTTTTCCTCCTTGAGTCTTGAAGCTATCGTCGTTCTTTTTGTTTCTTTCTTTTCATTCTTTACCACCACATTCACTTGCCTGTTTTCTTGCTCTTATCAGAATATTTCCCAGTTACTTTTTTTTTTCATTCACTGTCTTGATGTTCTGACCTATACTTTTAGACATCGTGGCGGTCTTAGATTATATCTTTCACTCTCTCATTTTTCTTACTACAAAAAGCTCACTGTGGAATCCGAGCCAACATCAATTATCACATATACGGTACGTAACTTTTGTCACCCTTGAGAATAACCATGATCTACAACATTCTGTCATCCTGTCAGGAAACTACTTTATGTGTAGTGACGGGGAGGCAGATTCAGGATGCCTCGGGAGCATTCTCAGCCAACAATAGTAGCTGTGAGAGGAAGATAGGCTGCTATCTATGGCTGTCTGCCTCCATTCCTCGGCTTAATGGACTTCTAAGTCATGAGACTTGTTGATGTTGTTGTTGCATGCCAGTAGGCGGTGAGTGGGAAAGCCTCTATCCAATGTCGGGATCCAGATGCTTCGAATAGAACCCGCTTCATTCTTGAACTGGAAGTAGTGAAAGAGATACGACTGATACATGGTATGGGGTTTGTCTGTGGCCATACCACTAGATTTGTCCAATTTGTTGCATGAGTTGTGTACAATGAGGCACTTGCGGATTAGAATCCTGCTGTGAGTACTATAATCGGACTTAGTGTACAAGAAACTAGTGTTTTAGTCTTGCTAAAAGTCTTTCGGTCTCTTTCTCTTCTATCTTCCAGCATTCCAGCTGGCTCTGAACATGTGCTTAGAGTAGCTGCTCGTTGCATGGCACGAAGATGTCAGCTGTAGTGCAGCTGTAGCGTGCCTTGTGCTGGAATCCAGATCGCAGGGAAGGCAACAAAAACAATCCTTGGGCTGATGCTCGTCGTCATTCTCAAATGGAGCGTGGAACTGCCGATCAAGACATAGTAGCAGCAGTGCAGCATAGCATTCATTGACTAACATAGCGCCTCCAGCACTTATTATCAGTCACCGCCTTATATTGGCATCCGAGTCGATACACTGCTTTGTAATCTGTCTGGAACTACCGGCTCATTGATAGTTCCTGTGCCAGAAACCCACCTATAGATCAAAATAGTTGATTTATCGAGAGCCCCAAGGCACATATCGTGTGCTCAAACACTGATCCGGGTCTCCCTTGCGCATTCTCTAGCAACGTTCTAGCAGAATCGGTAGAGGACAAAGTTCGATACCAATTGGTACACTACTCTGAGCAAGCAAAGAAAACCCCTCTTTAGTTGTGGTTTGACGGTGCTGTGCCATCCCTAGATCGCTAGTATCAAGTACAGATTGGTCAATAAGGGCCCGTCCCCTTACAAAGACAAAAATGGTGCCCATCTCGATTAAAAGTGACAGTCCTAGTTGCTCCTCAAGTTTTACTTCTGCTACCGGAAACCGCAAGTCCTCTAGCTTTCGTTCTTGCACACGGCCCAAAGCTCTGGCTTCGTCCTTCCGAGACGACAATTTTATAGCCTTTCGGTACGAACAAACCGTTGCTGCGGCACCTCCAATCCCGGTTGGCCCTTCTGCGCATTTGACGACTCGCTATTCTTCAGATTCCTTTGCTACCTCGTCGCCGGAGCATCAACACCTTTTCAAAAGACAGAAGCAGGACCACCTCTTTCAAGGACAGAGCCTCCAGTGTCAGAGGCAGAATCAGAACCAGAATCCACAGCCCTTGCTTCTGCCGACGTGGCAGCCGAGTTCACGCTTCCAGACTCTGACAACAGCCGCTATTGCTGCCAACACAGAACCACTAGCAGTAACGACAAAAACAGGCAAGGCAACGCCTTTAGGATTCGGCCGTGGCTGCACTACTCCATATCCTATTGTCTCCAAACCCCCTTTGAGCTTGTCCTCGCCTCTATCTTCTCGTTCTTCCTCTTCATCTAACTATTCACGGGTCCCGTCACGCACTGCTTCCGTCTCATCCTTTCGTGGTACACATAGTGCATATACCCTGCGTAGAAACCCGTCTACACTTGCTGCCGCTGTTATCGCCTCAAGAAACGCTTCGCCGCCGCCGCCTGTAGCGGATCATCCACTCTTCCGGGACTGCTTGTCACCGCCCGGCTCGTCGACCTTTAGTCTTACGCCTAGCTTCGTGAGCACAGCGCCCGAGCCGTCTTGTACGGACGCTGGTCCGTGTAGTCAACAACTCATCGGCATATCGCAGAGCAACAGCACGCGCTCGACTAGTACGTCGGTTTCGAATAGTGACCGAAGCGACATATTTGGGAACAATTGCCGGTCTAGCTTCGATACAGTATCATCTGTGTCAACAATTTGTGAGATCAGTGCCGGCCGTGAAGAATCTTGTTCCCCCGTTTACAGACAATTGCCGTCTGTGCCGAAGCGAGAACACGCCGTGATATCAACGTCTCTGCCGTGCCATTTTAGCGATCATATCCCTGTGCCCGTTTCTTCATCTGCATCTGACCGTCTTTCGTGTGCGCCGTTGCAATCTTTCAACGAATCTCACGGCTTTCACAATCGACCGACTACAGCAGCTACTACACTATCTGCAGCAAGTAGTGCTACGGTTATGTCCTCGATGCCATCGCCATCGGCGTTCAGGTCACTTGACGCTGCCACGATGTCCATTGTTGTGGACTCGCGGTTGAGCGTCGACTTTGGCTGCTCGTCGGCCATGGAACCTTTTGAACCTGACGTATTATCTACGACAACGTCTCCAGAATTTAACACCACAACTACAACTAAAACTAAAACGCCAATGCCTCACATGGTACTGGATCATGTTGCGGGAGCTACTGCGCCATTACGCCAAGGCACATCATCGCTTGCCTTTAGTGAGGCGTCGTCGTCCTGCTACTCTACGGCTACTCCTCCTTCGGCATCAATATCCACCGTGTCAGGCACCGAGGGCTCAGATTGTCCCCAGCCGCGCAAGCGCCTTACGAAGGCCTTTAGTATCCGGTCCATGACGAGCGTCAAGAGCCGTTTCCGACGCCGTCGCAGCCCGACCGAACCGACGCCACTGCGCGAGATAGATAGCGCCGTAGCCTCGCTGACCAACATCGGGCGCTACTCGCTAACAGTGCCTAGTGAAGCGCCTGCTACGAAGATCGTAAACAGTAGCAATAACAGCGGTAGTAATGCTGCCGCCACGGCTGTCCCGAGCTCTTTTTTAGGGGCTTCGCGGCTGTCCCTGATTCTGGGGGCAAGCCGCAGTCGTCCTCAGATAGCAGCAGCACAGCAGCAGCAACAAGTAGTGCAACAGGTGCACACCGACAGGGTCTCTTTCACTGGCACTGGATTTGATCTTCAAAATGATGGTCCACAGAATGATAGGCATGAACACGACGAGCATGGACCCAAGCTAGGGCTCGCCGCAAGCCAGAATGCAAGCTCTTGTTGCGATGCATGGCATGCGACTGGGAATGAAATTGAGAATGCAGGTGGCCGTTCCTCTCTCCCTAGCACCCAAAATAGCGCACCTGCTAGCACTAACAATGACGCCACATGCGGCGCCATATCACAGGCCCAGCGCCACAGCGCCAATGCAGGTGCAACAGCGGACCTCCCTGCTATTGGTCCCGGCGGCCAGGGCACTAAAGGCAATTGCTCGTCTGGTTCTGGCGCTAGCTCGCAGCATAAGCACCAAGACCAGTACCAAGACCAGCATTATAACCATAACCACTGCTTTTCTCGGGCCCCCGTCCCGACTCAATTTCAATTGCAATCTACTGACCAGGCCCCGTCGCCAGCGCAATCTCAAATTTTGCACCAGAACCAGTTGTTGTTGCGTCGGGAGGGACTTCTGGCTGGTAAAGTCCAAGCACAGTCACTACTGCGACAACAAAAACAACCACAACAGCATCAACAAAATTCTTCCATTGTCTCTGCCTGTGCCTCTGCAAATAAGTCACCTTCTTATCTCGACCGCCGCTCTAAATTCACCTTTGCGCCATCATCTGCTACACGCCCGCTGCGGAGCCATCTGTTTTCGCTCTTACCCTCGCCGCGCCCTACAGCAACTGCCGCTGCTAACGCCACTGCGACTAGTGCTATTGAATTAACCTTTGACGAAGCGCCGCAACCGCAACTGCCGCATACGAGCCATCAGCGACAGCCGCCGCCATCAGCATCAGCAACTGCCCGAGCAGCCGCCGTCGCCTTCAAAACAACACATTCTCAGTCTGAACCTCAACAGCAACACCAACCACATTCTTATTCTGCGGCATCGACCGTGAGACCAGCTGACGTCCACGTACCCGTATCTATTTATCAGCAGTTCCATCAGCAGTCGAGCTTCTATTCGCAGCCATCTGTGCGCTCCAAGACCGCAGCACCGTCCGCTACTTCTGCCACTGCCGCGTCTACTGCCGCCCCAACCGCCCCAGTACAACTTTCGTCAGCTCGTCCAGCGTCATCCCGCGCTCATCACGTTTCATTGCCGCCATCGGCCAGCAAGAATCAATTTGGCTTCGACTTTGGCACGTTCTCCTTCGACGATCTCGACATTTCGCTCGCTACTGACTTGGCCTCCGTTGTCGTCGATCTACCCACTACTGCGATCTCCTCTATACCCGCGTCCTTTGTTGCCACCCCATCTCTAGCCCCGATTGTTGCTTTGCGGCCTGCTTCACCTGCCTCGGCTAGACCGCTCTCTAAGTCGCGCTTCTCGCTTACCGAGAGCCTTTGGCCGCGCCCCCTCAGCAGACCGTCCACTGTCTGCGACTCTGCCTCAGCTTTCACTGCAGCCTCCCATCAACATCAGCATCAAGACGACGCTTATTTCTCGCCGCTGTCTGTGACCATCCCTTCTGAATCGCTGTTGGACGATGCTTTTTTGAGTAGCTTGTCTTTTTCCAAACGCGGCAGTGTTTTACTAGGTGGCAGTCGAGTTCTTTCCAGAAGCGCTTTCGAAGAATACCTTGAATCTACCCGCAGCACCCTTGACGCCTCAGCGTCAGTGCCGTCAGACGAGTTTAATAGTGGCTCTGGTCCTAGTTCGCCATCTAAGAACATCGACAATACGAGCTCGCACTGGTCCGCCGACGAGGCAGTGCTTTCGGCTTCGTCTTTAACAAAGTCTACAACCGCTGCTCCTCCCACAACTACAACCACCAGCACCAACACCACTACGACTACTGGTACTACGGTTATAACTATCGATACTGCGTCTCTTGTAGGCTCCGACTCGTCCTCCGTTCTCCCCGTTGCAGCTACCCCAGTCTGGCAGAGCCCACCCCTCATCCGCAAGACATCACCGACTCCGTCTCCGTCGCTGAGTTCGCTATTGCGACCGCGCATCCCTCGCGATCCGACCTACGATCCAATTGACGTGCTGCGCGAACAGCTCGCTTCCCGGTCTGACTCGAGTCCCGCCTTAGCTGCCGCTGTAGACAACGAGTCTATCGGCTATCACACCGACACCACAGCCGTTGAAGGCGACGCTGCTTTTTCCTCCATGCCTACCTCCGCTGCTGCTGCTCTTACTCTTGTCGCTAAGATGCCTACGTCTACACCTGATGCACTGCACCCGCTGCTTCCCGATCTAGAACAGGAATCCCACAAGGTGAGATCGCTTTACGAATCCGGCGAGTCTATCTGCTGGGAAGACGGCCGTCCCAGTAGCGCGGTCGCTAGTTCAGGCGGCGTTGGTAACGCATCCACATCCACTGATCGTCTTGAGCCCATGCCTGAAGCCCCCGAAGACGCTGAAAATTCTTTGTATGCCGTCTCCCCCTCCAGCCATAAGCGCCATTGCAATAACCCTGCCAATAACCACACGACGCAAGAGCTTCTTTTCGTCACGTCACTCCTCGTGTTCACGCAAGTGCTAACATATATCCTAGAGTAACTCCCGGCGCAAATCATCTGGCTCCGCAGTGGTCAACCCCCCGGTCTGTCACTTCTTCCTTGTCCCCCAAGCGTGACAGCAGTCAAACTCGTCGTGAGTTTGAGCTTGCTGGCGGCATAGAGGACTGGCAAGATGTGAACTCCACTGATGTGGACCGCTACGGCTTCATCAATCCCAAGAGCTCTGATTCACGGCTATCGACGCCTACTGAGACCCGCCAACAACAGATGCAACTGGGCGGTAGAACACGCCGTATGTTAACCAAGAAGGATACATTTGGAGGCTCGCTTCACTCACACAGCTACTTTGGTCGCTCTCCAAGCCGTAAAGTCTCAGCGCGATCTCTCAATACGCAAGGTTCTGAAGTATCAGCGGTATCATGGCGTTCTAGTCGTTCTGTTGCCCGTCAGGCTGCCAATATGCTCCCAGCTAACCGTGAGCGCCGGTGGATGGACGAGGCGGGCGATATGTTGACGCTTGCGCCTGGGATCTCCGACATATCAGATGACGCCGATGCTGGACGTATCAGTGAATCTCTGAAGCGAAAAGAGTGGGCGCGCATTGAGAAATGGCGCCATATGGCTGTCGCACGTAACAACGGTGCCCCTGGTCAGGGTCAGCAGTACGACTTTGATATGAAGGACCCAAAGCTGATTGAACGCACATGGAAGGGCATTCCTGATTGTTGGCGGGCATCAGCCTGGTACTCATTCCTGTCACAGAGCGCTAAGGAGGCCGGCAATTCGCCCAGCGAGGAGGGAATCATTGGCTCCTTTTATGCCCTGCAAACTAAGCCCTGTACTGATGATGTGCAGATCGACCTGGATGTTCCCCGGACCATTAGCAAACACATCATGTTCCGGCGGCGATACCGCGGCGGTCAACGACTATTGTTTCGCGTGCTTCACGCTTTAGCGCTGTACTTTCCCGAAGTTGGTTACGTGCAAGGCATGGCGTCGCTGGCTGCCACGTTGTTGTCGTACTTTGACGAGGAAAAGGCGTTCATCATGATTGTGCGTCTCTGGACACTTCGAGGTCTAGCTCGGCTGTACTCGCCTGGATTTGAGGGACTTATGGATTCACTACGTGAACTTGAAGGTATCTGGCTTGCAGGAAAGCCAGTTGCAAAGAAGATGGCTGAGCTGGGCATTGATCCCACAGCTTATGGCACACGCTGGTACTTGACATTGTTTAATCTAAGCATTCCATTTGGCGCCCAGTTGCGTATCTGGGACGTGTTCATGCTTCTGGGTTCCCCAGCAGTGGAGGGTCCATTGCCGCCGCCTCCGTCTGCCATTGCCGCGAACTCTGCGCCGCGCCGTAGTGCTATCAACCTTATTCCTATCCGGAATAAAGCAACTTCACCGCCACCATCACGGTTGGGCACGGCCATGTCGACAAGCTCTGGCGTTGTGCCGACATCGACAGCCACTCCTAGTGACGGACTACAGATTTTGCATGCGGCATCAGCGGCGCTTATTCAGGCCTTGGGTGAGGTGTTGCTTGATTCGGACTTTGAGAATGCAATGAAGGCATTGACGTCGTGGATACCAGTCAAAGACGAAGATTTACTGATGCGCGTGACCTTGGCGGAATATAAGACGCATTTCGTCAATCGTAAGAAGAGGCGGTTGCTTTGAAGAATATAAAGGAGTCCTCAAGAGGAGAAACAGGAAACTTGTTAGTTTGCTCGTGACTTCCGCGACGTGAGATCTTTTCTTTCTTCTGCTCTTTTTCAAAAAAAATCCATTTGCCATTGCATCTCTTCTCAAAAAGCAAAACGTAGTGTTTTCTTTTCTGTTTTCCCATTTTGTTCTGTTCCGTCATAGCGCGTATCTTGCATATTGTCTTCTAGATCATTATCCTTCTTTTTTTTTTCTTTGTCTGTCTGTTTTTGTTCTTTATAACTTGTGCCGCTTCATAGCACAACGTCTCGTACATATCCCCTCCTCCTTCTCTTCCTTTCATCAGATTTTCCTTTTTCTTTTCTTCCATCTATATCATACTGTTTTGCTCTTCCAACTGTATGCCAATTCGATACCAAATCAAGCCTTTTTGTTATTATTGTTTTTGCAAATTCTTGTCAAGTCTTTCTTCATGTTCCCTTTGTTTTTGTTATCTTTGTGTTTCTGTTTTCCTGTTTAATCAATATCTATTGCATGCTTCTTTTCTCTTTTATTCGCTATCCTCATTTTATCATTTTACTACTGCTTTAGTTCCTGATTCCTTTGCTTTAGATAATTTATCCATATTCAATACTACTGCGCCTTTTTGTCTACTCCTCTAGATATCACATAACTTACTAAGTTCTTCTTTCTCAGTTCAGTTTTCCTACTTTGCTTCAGTCTTTCTTTTCCATGTCTTCTATACTGTGTCGTTCTCAAATCAGAATAGTGCCACATACATTCTTTCACCTAGTCCATTTCCTATTGATATATATAAACATATATGCTTTTGAGTCATCTCGATCCTATTCTTCTACCAGTCGCTTCTCAAAGCTTGGTTTGCTTACTATGAGCCACTAATCACTATATCAACAACTATAAGATAGTGTTCTAATCGATTTCATTTTGTTTGGTCACTAAGTAGTACCTATCCTCATTATAGAAATTAAACTTAATTACTATAGCCAACCAACTCGTTTTCTCGGACACGCTAAAGGACAAAGTTACAGTGTGGTCATTGTTGGATTATGCTAGTTACAATGAAGAAAATTGTGGTTTTCAAGGACTGATAATGTAGCTTTTTGAAGTTTCTGTTGTAACACATTTTCAGAACTCATTTGATAGTGTGACATGTGGTGGATAGCTAATTCTCAGCCATACGTCACAGTGGCGAGGAACTACAGCAACAATAATATATGGTTTCACTTAAACTCTCTAGGAACCCGTCAATTACACTCCTCTATAGCGCCTATAACAAGACACATTTGGTATCAACACGAACGCTTACAACGAAGAGGAAACACAAAGGAAGAAAAAAACAAATTGTGATTTAAAGTCTCTGAATGTCTCATGGCAAGACGTTCCCTCCCCGGCCGCAGAAAAGCGTAAAAAACATATATATAGTCCTGATAAGACTTACAAAGGCAGATATAGACTGAAATACATCAAATTGTGATTTTAGTATTACTTGTTGTTTACAAGATATACCTCTTCGCGAAAACAACAGAACCGAAATCTCTTTTCTCTTGTTTTTTATCGAGGGGCTCAACATAGCTAGCCCTCTAGAAACTAATAACTATCAGGCCATGACATTCTTCGTTATACAGGATGTGTGCCTATTGTATATCCCGTGGCTAACCCCTAAACCCTCAAGTTTTCGAAGTTTACTATCTACATGCTATTGGTCAAAGCTGCGATTCGACTTGCCTACAATATGTCAGAAGAAGCATATGCGTGTTGATTCGGTTCTCTATATTGGGATTCTGCTCCTCTATAAAGATATTATATTACTATGATGAAGGAACTACACTCCCTTGTAGATGACCAAGAAGTTTTTGGTAAATACTAGCTTGATAGTGAAGTAGAAACGCATTGTCTTCCTTCACTGCATTTTTTATAGAGTGTAACTGAATAGGTGTGCGGTAAGCCTTTACTAATGATCCAACGGCACCTTGCGTATAACAAAACCTCAGTCTTTATCGAAATTAGTGTTAAGCTGGAATTGACAGTGACCAAGAGCTGTGATTGATGGAGTGCTGCTAGCTATGGCCAGACCTAGAAGCTAAAGCATTTTATCGGGACGGTAGTGAAGGAAGGAGTTGGGACAATTCTTATTGAGTTGTCAATTTAGCTTGAGAACAATGCTGCCGTGAACGGTTTTCAGTGCACACAAACTCTCCACCCTGTACGCCTCGCAGACTACATGGCCACGGTTACAGAAGCTAAGTTCTTTTTTATTATGTAGCTTATCTCATGAACCATATTCGGGTAACATATCTTATATCCGTTGTATATCAGGGCTCTCAAAACAGTTTATATCATGTATATAATATAATTTTTCACATGGTTTATCATACTATGAAAGCCTTTGCAATATCTCCATTGGCAGCGCCATATAGTAAAATATATATCATGGCTGGTTAGTGCAATCAACGGCATGAGTAAATTACTAGAGTTCTTCAAGGCCGAGAGTCAACCATGTTTCTACGTATTGCGTTGAATCCCCAGAAAGATGACCTACTGGTGATGCCCAGCGCTCATGATTTTATGATACTTTAAGCTCCTGTTTATTAGCACTTTGAAGGTGTAAAGTATCAGTTTCAGTCTCATATACTCAGTAGTGTTATATCAGTCACATCAATTACATTTTGAAACGTACTTGGGTAATTCAATTGGGGACTCTATGGCAACCTGTGATACTATGTGCTCAGCATCCAGGATAGACTCACTATCACGGATTCGTGACAAATGCCGTCTTCTTCGCTACGCAACGTCTCTATATATGGTCTTCTAGTCCAGATTAATATCTTTTGTCTCTAGATGACTAATCATATATTCACGGTGAGCCTCAGCGTTGTACAAGGAAAGGATGAAGTTTATCTACCAGCTATCATATCAACATGGACAAGAGCAGCCTGATGAATGCCTATGTTATAGCTAAGTGAGTTGCAAATAATCACTCATCAAATTAAAGCTATTGCAAGGGCTAATGCTCAAACCCGTGTAGTGTCTTAAGACTTAGGCTTTGGAGGACAGCATCCTTGCTGGTATCTGCCAACACAAGACTCCAGTGTCTTCGGCTCTAAAGTACGTAGAAGAAAACACAGCTATAGAAGTCGTCGAGTGTTGGAAATACACCCTCTTGCTCTGGATAGGGGTCCCTCCTAACTTCTCGACACAGCGCCTCTCCATATACAAGTTCTGCGGCCTTCCCATTGGTTTCGTAGTTATATCACTGACATCAGAGTTGAGTCAAGTTATTGGACAATTGGCTCCAATTCTCCATTACACCATTAGTGGTAAAACAACTACCACACCTTAATGGGGCACTTGTTAAGACCTTGCTATCACGAAACTCATCTCGCCTCGCCCAGTCTATGTATCACTCACTTCATCTTTCAATCATGTAATCTAGTATCTTAAGTTCTTCGTAGCATTGTAGGTAGACGTTAAATATATACACACACACACTTAAGTTCTCAATGATTCTCTTCTTCATCTTGTGAATCACTTTCACAGTGTGCTAACTGAGAACATTTCGTCTATATAGTCTGACAGAAGGTTCTCTATAACTAGCTCTCTATTGTTCATGTACTATTCAACCATATAATAACGTTTTATCCTCAACATACGTTCCTTTTCGTCCCGAAAATTTCATGACTCCACCATTCTTTGTGACCTCGTCGACCTCTTTATTCCATTTGACTCTGTGCTAACTTAAAAAACTACCCCACCCCATTACCTGAACACCTCCATCTTCACGTACATCGTCCCAGCACACAGTCTTTAATTCTTCTCTCTATTTCCTAGAAATTAATCAACTAGTATCTGGTTTCGACATTTTATCTTCAAGATTCGTCGTTCCTATCTGTCCTCCCATCCGAACCCTAGAGAACTAACCAACTCGTTCCTGTTCCTAACATGTCCTGAAGACTCGCCATCTGTGTCCATCTCATCTCATCCCATCCCATCCCATCTGTTTACTCAAAACTAATCCCTTTGTATCTACCCTCATCTGTAGCCCTTTGTCAAGTTGAGAAGCAAGTACTTGTAACGCTTGGAGGTTGACTAGCTTTTGTTACCCTTTAGAGAAAGCGCATTCACAACATCGAGTCCAATGCCTTAGCTACAGAACAAGACCCAGGCTTTTCTGTTTCGTGGATGCTATGAATAGCTGTTATCATGACTCTCGGCAAACGGAAGCGTACGCAAGTATATGCGCTATCCGACCCTGAATGTGCAAAGCATGTCGGACAAATAATATCGTCCTGCTGTTAAGAGATATGTGAAGCGCGATGCGGGGCTGAGCAAGTCGCTGCTTGAGATGCTTTTGTGGTTGAGTCTCATTAAGGGCGGCCTTGAGACTATACATGAAGAAGCGGGATGTATCATATGCTCTAAGGATGTTTGTGAGACGGATTGACAAGCATGTCGGTTCATGAAATTTTTATTAGTCAAGTGTTATCAAGGATATATCTTGTATTATAAGAGTTAAGAATATCTGAAATCACCATCGTTTGTAGTATATCTCAGTCTGATCAGCCCATCAACACTATCAGTGTACAGATGTCTAGTGGAACCACACATATACTTAACCGTACGTACAGATTGCGGCCCCTCTTGTCTCTATATGCTGTACATCCCATCATTTCATGCATGCAGTTTACAGATCCAGACCAAGATAAGATTTGAGACAAGGCGAAGATACCGAATATTGCAGTTCCGACATCGGTACGCATTAAGCCGAAGACGAGATTATAATATGTAGCCAAGCCAGTCTGCAATTGGCCCTTGAGGTGGCATAGTAGATAATTGAAGTTTCTGTCCTTTGCTTTTTCCGCCGAGTTATAATAATGAATCGATCAGAAATAAGTAATTCCGGGATCTTAGAGTTTGGAACTTTGAATATACAAGTAGCAGAGATACATTATGAATGAAGAGGATAGACAGACGGTACTAGGCTTAGTTGAGTTCCTAGGTTGTCGATCTTCGCACCGGACGGTGTGACGATGTGGATATGGACACCAGTGTTTACTGTTATCTGCTAGCATGTACCTTAATGTCTCCCTTTCGTCATCCACCTGAGATGTGGACGAAACATACGGCATGCTGGATCATAGTCATTTTCTAGACACTTTTTCATACTCAGCTTAGTGTCTCATAAATTTACAGTTTCTTTTACAGTACTGTACTTACTATCTATCCTTGTGCCTTTCCATAGAGATATACTGAAGACTCCCCAATCCCCCCCCCCTCCTCTCCCTTCTCCTCTCTTCCCTCTCAATCTATGCCTTGTTCCCTTGTGATGTATACACCCATATATAGGAAGAAGGTGCTGCGTACAAACTATACACAGTATAGCGGCACGGCAAGACATGTGAGTATCAGTAAACCCCAAGCTGAGCAGTCGAACGGTGCACTTGATACAGTGCTATAGTATCTGCAGTTATAGGAAGGACGGTACATAATGTATTTGATATATAATTGTTGGGGATATATTATGTGGCCGATCTTTTTATCTCATGACTTGCAACTCTTGCCTAACTCTACATGTCATGCCATGTAAGCCGGTAGTCCGTTCCCTCCGATCTTCGTCAACTTCGGCGACTAATGCTTGCTTTTTTTGGGACTTTTTCTTTTCTTCTCCGTTTCAATAAAGTAACCTTCAATGACTCTGTCGCTGTTTCCAAGTTATTAACTCCTTTCCCCTCTTTTGCTTCCTCTTGTCCGAGAATCCGTTTTAGATGAGAGGATAAGTTTGATAGATGGAGAGAGAGAGAAAGCCTTGCTAAGCCATCTTATTTTCCCTGCAAGAATGTAAGACATATGAAAGAGTGAATGATTAGACAATAAGCGAATCAATAGCTTAGAGCTTATATGTATAGTTGTAGAATGCTATAGTCCGTTGTGACCATGTAGTAGCGTGTCTAACTAGTGATTCTATCCTATCATTTCGATGTCTTCCTGCAGTATCACGTTTTATTCATACATTAGATGCGCGGATAATGCACTGCTATGCAAATTTTAATCTATTTTAAAATTTGAATATTAGATTCTTAAGGTTGCGCCGCGCCCCCCCTCCCCCCCCCCATACTAAGAATTATTATGGGGGGAATATGACTTGTCATATTTTTTTAGTTCTTCTTGTCACAAAAACTACAGGATAATTCTCTTTTCAACTTTCTTCATCCTCGGTAGTCTCGCGTAAATGCAACGACACAGCCTAATTTCTCGGCGTCTCATTAGTCCGTAGCAAATAGTTACAGTAGTGGCAGCCACAGCGTATGATGTACAATCTATATACAGGTATCCTCAAATGATCTCTCGGCACTTTGTCCTTTCCGCATGGATTGATACCCCAGTAGTAGTAGTAGTAGTAGTAGTAAACGAGGTTTGGCTAATCCGGGTTAGGTGGCATCTGGCAGGAAGTATAGGTCTATATAGAGATATTTGAGTACGGCTAGATGGAGGAGTGGTCCGGTTTTGGAGAGTGTTGCCGAACATGGCGGCCCTGATATGCAAAGCTACGTGTATATCTATCTATATGTCGATGGTATGCTAAATTACTGTAGCCTATGTCATACAATAGGCTCCGTTATAATATCGATCATACAACTACGTATGGGCTTGAGCCAACGTGACACACTCTGAAATCTAATTTGTAAACCACATGTGACATAGTTTCTTCAATGTAGCATCTGCCGGACCTTGCAAGAGCATTTCCGAATGGGCTTGCTCGAGTAGGGCAACAAATACATTAGCGGCTCCCGAGGTTATCCCTGAAGCTATCAAAACAAATATATGGATGGGGTAGATATCTCCAAACCAGCAGCTTAGAATCTCACAGTCTTGGCATGATGAAGAGTCTATATTGCTAACTCGAGACTATCCTAGTCTCAAAGTGCATGCTTAAGATGTGCAATTAAGCTTCACTGGTGGCAACAACCAAGGCCTTCCTTCCATGTGCGATATTTCGGTTCATTTGCCAATACAGTTCCCTATTAGGGAATTCAAATGATATACGAGCAATGCAACTAAAGGAAGATAAGCAGGAGAACCAAACAAAAATGGCCTAGTTCCAAAGTGAAGCAGGCTGGTACTATCACATCGGATGGACCTTTGTCTTGTTCTACGGTTTTATTGTTAGTATTTGATTTCCTGTTAAGATTTCCCCGTTTGGTGGTTGTCTCTATCTGACACATAGAGACAAATGGCACGTCCTATGGTATCTGGCGGCTCTCTTTGGCTCAAAGTGAAAGAGAAATTATCTACGCCCCAGATGATGGGGGTGGAGAGGAGGAGGGGGAGGGGGG